>VWZP01003316.1:2292260-2414955 GCA_013396995.1 Dicaeum eximium | reverse complement strand
TATATATATATATATATATACACATATATACACATATATACATATATATATATATACTTTGGCTCCACCAACTATCAAATTAGGCTGTATCCCATTTAATATCTACGTCTCTCATCTCTGGCTGCTGGAGGAGACTCCTGATTTAGGTGGTACCACCACAGTCAAGGATTTTCCTTGTGTCTGGGTGCCTGGCAGCCCAGCCTGTCTGGCATCCAGAAGTCCTTGTCCCCAGAAGGTAACAAATGCTGTTGTGCTGCAGTGTTTAATTAACTCAGTTTACCTGGGAGGTATTCAGGCATCATTAGTGCTTGTGGGGAGACCCAGGGGGGTTCCCTCTGGCTCCACAGACACCAGGAGGATCAGCAGCATCACTGTGCTGCATGGTGAGGGTGTTGTTGTGCAGTTCAGTCCTGCACCTCACTGGAGGGGGGCAACATGTCCCAAATAACCAAGAGCAGAACTGGGTCTTCAGCATTAGGTGAGCTGGCATGGAGCTGTAGGAAGCAGAGCTCATCTTCTCGTGGTGCTTTAGGAGGTGAATACTTGCACATCAATTTATACACCTCTGGTTTAGGTTGTTCCAGACCATGGCCAGCAGAAAATAATGAGCTTCCTGCTCTTCAGTGCCAGCTGTTTTTGTTTCCTGGAGTGCTTCAGCAGGAATTATTCTGTTTGTTTTCCGGAATGAAATGCTGAATCAAAATAGAGCTTTGAGCAAAGAGATCCTGACGTTGTTTGGCCAGAGTGACCTCAAGCTTGGCAGAGGCGAGAGAGGGAGGGATGAAAGGTTCTGCTGTCCCTGTCTGCTGTCTTTGGGGAAAACTTACTCATTTTTGATGTGGGATAAGCTGCTTGCCATCAGCATGGCTTGGAGTGCTGTGGACAGCACCTGAGCCAGCTCAGGGCTGCTCCTCCTGGCACTGCCAGCACTGCTGGTGGTTGCAGATGAGGGAATGAGGCAGTTTCATAATTGAGGGTAAATCTGTCTGTCTGAAAAGGATGCTCTTGGGTTTCCCTGAGGCTGCCTTGAGTGACACCAGTTCTGCACCAGCTGTCTGGACTGGGGAATTGGAGCAGGGCTGTGGTTGGTTTTGGGCCAGAATTCTCCCTGACTGAGCTGAGCCCTGCCCTGGGTGCTGCAGTGAGGCAGGAGGGGGACCCTGGCAGTGGTGCAGAGGAGGGAGGAAGGCAGGAGGTCGGGTTGAGCAGGTGTCCTGTTCTCCTTGCCCATCTGCTGAGACAAGGGGCAAGGGCAGTGAATGGTGACAACACTGGGAAAAGTTGCTTGGAGAAGAAATAGAGCCAAAAGGGTCTGGAAGAAGGATAGAGATAAGGAATATAAGGAGAGAGAGAAGGAAGCAGGAGACTGGTCTGGGGAGTGGTGGTGGATGGGTATGGGCAGTAGTCAGGAAGAAGCAGCTTCAAAGAAGCCCAAAAGGTGAAAGGAGGTGGGAGGAGGAGAATATGGACAGAGGGATTGTAGAGGAGCTACAGGGGACAGGGAAAGGCTGCAGCAGCAGCATAGCTGTGACCATCAAAGCTGGTTTCTTGCCAGAGTCTGGAACTGTTTTTAATCCCAGAATCTCAGCTCTTTTCTGCCGTCTAGCTGCCAGATTGTTGAGCATGTGTGTCTGTCACTAGCACTGATGCACAGAGTAAAGCAGAGTCCTTTCCTGGGGAGAGTGTGTTCCCCTGGTAGTGCTCTCCTCTCTCCCTGGAGCTGTGTGCTCAAAACCACAGCCTTGCAGCTGAGACAGGACCGGGGAGACTGCTGCAGTCCCAGCAGATGAACTTGCTTCCAATAATTACTTCCTTTGTTTATAAAATGTAGGAAATTGCCTTAAAGCCAGAAACATTTTCATTTGAAGGATATTCCTAGAAAATAAAACTCTCAAAAGTGAGGCAATGCTTAATTTTTTTTTGTCTATAGTATGTCCTTCCTGTATGTTCACAGTACAAACTTGCAGACCATGCTTGCAAGTCAGCAAGAATAAAGGCAGAAAAATGTTTCTTGTCCAGCCTGCCCAGCTCAGAGTTCTTAGGTGTTGAGTGAGGAATCCTTACTGAGTGATGGCCTCATTCTAGTCCTACACCTGTTTTTATTCACATTAACTCTGGTTCTGTATTTCACTTGTGAATGGGAGACAAAGTGGGAAAAACAAGCCCTTCAAGGGAAGGGTCCAGTTGCATCCAAAAGGGCTGATGACAACTTGCACATGAAGGCTATGGCAGAGAAATCCCTGTGTCCCATGATCTGGCTGGAAAATGGCTGTGTGGGAAGGCAGTGCTGGAAGGAAGGCAGGCTGCTGTGTGGGGGAGAACTGCTTAAACCTGTGTGAGGGCTGTTGTGACCATCAAACCACGGGCTGGCTTTCATCTCCTGTCATTTGAGCTTAAACAAATTCCTTCCTTAAGTGTTCTTTCCCCATTGAAGGACTGGGAAAAAAGATGAAGCGAGGTACAGGTTTTAGGTGTCTCTCACAGGCTGTTGGGGAAAGTGAATTTCTTCCTGCTCAACCACCTCTGCTTGTTTGTTAATTGAGAGGAGTGAGATGGGAGAGCCTGCAGGGAGGCAGGATATGTATTTACTGCTGTTCTTACACCTGCTGGGAAGGGCCACCTCTTTGGCAGAATGAAGTTGGTGGTGTCACATTATGGAGCTGCTGTCACCAGACTGCCCAAGCAGTCTGATGGTGACTCTCCATCCCTGGAAGTGTCCAAGAATCAGCTGGACATGGCACTCAGGCTTTGTTGGCAATGTGATGTTTGGTCAAAGGTTGGACTTGGTCTTGGAGGTCTTTTCCAGCTTTTATGATTCTGTGAGTCTGAGCTGAGGCAAGCAACACCCTCTCCATGTGGCAGCCAGCATTTTTTAAAGCTGTGTTTGTTTGGATTTGGGACATCTGCTTTTGAAATCCCAGAGACATATTTCAGAAGTGGAGAAATATGTATTGCAGGGTGAAAACCACGTTTGGGAGGAGATGGGGAAGGGGAGAGGATCAGGTCTGGCTGCGTTAGCTGCCGGGAAGCTGCTGGGGACAACCACATTTCCGGAAGGTGCTGCTCTGGCCTGCAGCCCTTGGGAAATCCCTCTGGGAAATCACAATAATCCCCTGGCACTGGGAGGGGCAGAGCACTCACGGTCCCTGCCATCTGCAGAAGTTTCAGGATGGATTGTGCGGTCCCCAGCCTGAGCACTGAGAATTTCCTCGCTGCGTTGCCAAGGTGGGGATGTGTTGATGAGAAGAGGTGCTGCCTCTTGGCAGAGCTCTTCCCAATAAGCTGGGAATACAGGAGGCTGAATTTACTTTTCTTGACAGATGCTTTGCTGTGGCAGTGTCTTACTCAGCCCATGGTGTGTGGGAACCTGCGTGGGAGAGCAGCATGGTAAACAACCTGCTTTTTAAGGCTGTTGAAATTAGAGGACTCATTGGCAAGCTGCCACATGGAAATCTCCAAAGTTCCCGGGTCAGCTGTGTGATCAGAGCCGAGTTTGCTGCCAGACCACTTGAGCTCCTCAGCTGTGGGGTGACCAGTCCACCAGGAGAATCCAGGTGTTGCAGGGTGGTGATTCAGGTGTTGATCATCCTGCCCAGTGAGACCAAGGCCACTGCACCTCCAGGGGAAAAGCTGAGGCCACTCAAGGCAGCAGTCAGAGGGCCCAGTGGCAGAAAAAGGGGAATGTTTTACTTGTCCAGTTGAATTAGCTTTCCCAGTTACTTTGTTCCTGATTAGATTCCAGGTGTGCTTTGGGATACAGTTTGCTTTCTCATGGAGAGGTGTAGTGCCCTTGGTGAGGAAGGCTGGAGATTTCATCCTAGGGATGGTTGCTGTGTTGAGTAAAATGGTTACTTATTTGTGGAGATGCTGCAAAACTTTGGGACCCTCTGGACACAATCTGCTTGATATTCCCATCTCAACTTTTGGCTTTTTGTTCATCCTGATTGCTTTGTATGTTTTGTCTCTGTGTTCCACAAAGAGTATTCTCGTGCTCCTCCTCCTTTTGAGGCTGATGTTAAACCTGTGTCTCTAGCAAATTGCACTGCCTGGACATAAAGGTGTGAGTTTTAAGCAGATTTAGGTGATTGTCAGACATTGTGTGGGCACCCTCGTTTCAGTACCAAAGCAGCCAACTTCTGAAGCTGCCCCCGTGCCCCAAAAGGGGGATGTCCCCAGAGCATCCACTTTAAAAACAGCTTTAAGCTGCACTTGGTTAAAAAGAGGTTTGACTGGGATCTCGTGCTTCCCTGTGTGGGCAGAGCCTCCCAAGAGGTGTTGTGGTCCCTGCTGTGGAGCCACCCATAGCACGTGAGCTGCTGCAGGTTGTGACACGCAGGAGCCCCCAGGGAGGGTTCAGGACCTCCCTGATACCAATTCTGCTTTTCTGGAGGCCTTTGCACAAATAATGGGAGCTTTGACTCAAAAATGCTGTCACTCTGTTGCTGCAACTTCTGCTCTGCAGCCAGCGTGGTTTGAGATAGCCTGAATCAGGGGCTTCTCCCGCATGAATTAATCATGGGAAAGATCAAAGTTGCTTCCTTAGCTTTATTTTCCTGTTTTTAATGAATAATGTATTAAAATGGTTTCCTTCCCTAGTAAATCACATCTCAACGTTTTTCTCTTGAGTTTAGTAAGTGGGAAGGACCAACAAGAGGTTTTACAGTGGAAATTTGCTTGCCTAAGCCCAAGGAAATTGTAATGATTGTAATTGTGAGGGGAGGAGGGAGAGGAATCAGTTTGTTAAGGCTCTAATGAGCCATGCAGTAAGAAGTGTTTTGGGTTTAGCTGGGGCTTTTTTGCCTGTTCTTATGTAGGTCAGTGTGATAGGAGTGGGTTATGGAGCAGTTGAATGCTGGTAGGTCTGAGGTGGCAGGGAGGGGTCTCTGTTGTGAGGAGGGCACAGTGGGGCTGGGGTGACTCTCAGATTCTCCTTCTGCTGGAAAACCATGTTCAGCTACAGCCAGAGGGAAGCATCCGTCTGGGATATGACCAGACTAATTTATTTTGCTTTTTGAAACTGTGTCTTGCTGGGTAAGGGACAGATATGAGGTGGCATTCTGGTCACAGTGCCAGTCTGGGGCTCTGACGGCCTCAGTTCAGTGCTCAGGTTTCTCTTGTCTCCCTCAAATCCCTCCTCTGATTTTTAAATAAAATCCTTTTCTCCTGGAGTCTCCTCTCTGCAAGCTGAGACAGTTCTTTACCATTGTTGCCCAAGCCTGGTCTCTCTGGCAAACAGATACATCCTGAGGTTTTGCAAATGAATACAAAACCTTGCAGAGATGGAATGGTAAGGTTACTATAGAAATGAGTGGAAAGGCTTTTCCATTGACATTTTTCAGCCTTGTGTGACATACTGTGGTGCCTTGCTTCAGAGCTGTCCACATCTGCAAGCAAACATCTAAAACCAACTTTTCTTAGAAAAAAAAAACAAACAACTTTTCCAAGAAAAATCATCAAATGGCAAATGTGGAAAAGCTGCTCTGTGCACCTCTGAAAACCTGTGTGGCAATTGGGATTAAAACTGTATGCAAAATAAACCTGCATGGTGTTCATAACTGGTCGGGAGACTTGAAGAGGCAGCAAAATTCTTGTTTTAGAGGTTCTCAAGCTGCCTTCTTCCTGCTCACTCGTGTTCTCACAGAACTTATGCAAACAGATAAAAAGCAGCTGTTCTCCCTCAGCCCCATCACTGGGCTGTACCCTTGGCTCTGCAGCCATGTCCCCTGCTGAAGATGAGGATGCTCCCAGCAGCCACATGCTGCTCACTCCAGCTCTGCAGGGCTGTCCTGCTCTCCCTGGCACTGCTACAGCCAAGCCAGGAGGCTGAAGAAAACTGAGCCCCCCAAAAGTTGCTCTTCTGTCTTAGCTACTGGTACCACCAGAGCTTTGGCATCATTGTGTAATTCTAGAAATAGAGTTTGTAGCAATAGCAGAGCACTGTCATGCTCACCAGTATTGTTGTGTGAACCTCATTGGTCCTGTTCTCACTGCTGCCACACTGAAACATCATCCTTCAGCTTCAGTCCTCAAACACTGTTAATCACTGAGAGCTGAGGTGAATTTATGTCCTAGATCTGACAAGAAAACAAGGAAGATGGATCTGCCCTACTTCAGCCCTTGGACAAGAAACACAGGCCTTGCCTCCAGTGCCCAGTTCTGTGTGATGTGATGCAGGGATCATTACAGGTTTGCATTTCCAAGACTGCTGATAGTGCTGTTTCACACTCCTGAGTGGGGAAGACTTTTTTTGGATTCAGAGCATCATTGTTCCTTCTTACTCTTTCAGACAATATTGACAGGTTGGCATCTTAAAAGATGAGCTGCCCATTAACATGGCTTTTCTGTGAAGTCCTGGAAGACAGCACAGTGCTGCCAGCCCTAGCTGGCTCTTTCTCTGATCTTCACACAAACCTTTATCCAGTTTCAGAGGGCAAAACAGCAGCTGGATCAAACATAAGTCCCAGCCTGTGTTTGATGTGCCACATGTTTGCTTTGCAAGGAGCCTCTCCTGGGATTGGAACTGGGTCGTGCACAGACTGGCAAAAGCAACAGAAGGATCAACTTCTGCTGGGAGAGAAACCCCCTGTGGTCCACCATGGTCTTTGTGGAGGTGGCTGTTTTCCACCTGGCTGATTTGTGCATCCAACTTAACTTTTGAGGGGGACTGAAGAAAAGCTTTGTAATAAAAAAGACTAGGCTTTCACTCTGCACCACTAATACTAGAGAAACAGAATAGGATGTTTAAATCCTTTTCCCTTGTCAGCTTCTTCAATGGTGTGTTTGTGTTTATAACATTTTAATTAGCAAAGCTTCTTGTTATTTTGACGATCCACAGAATTATGGTGATAAAACTCCTTCTTAAGAGTTGCTATTAAGGTTTCTTAGTAAGGGATTTTTGTCATAACTTGCATGTTTTCCAGCCAGGGAAATAAACATCTTGATTTAGCCTCAGTTTACATTCAGTAGATGTGAGGAAGCCCACTGTTAGGTAAATATTGATAGAACACCTACATACTGATGGCTGGAGGGTGTAGGGGGTGAATTCATTTACTTGATCTGATTTATGTATTCTTTTCCTAAAACACCCACTACTACTCACTGTTAGGACATGGGCTGGATGAGCATTTAGCATGACCTGAGATTGTTGTTCAGAGCTGTGGTGCTTGCAAGAGGTGAGGGGTCTCTTAATCCCCTATCTTGATTTTAATACTTGAGTAAAATCAGTGGTTGGTGCTTGTGTGTCACTCAGTGCAAGGGGAGCTTGCTCGCAGTGCTCCTTGGGGAGAATGACATATATACTGCTCCTGGTATGATAAAAAAGGCTTAATTAAGTTTTTACCTATTAACATTATTGATTTAAGGCTTTTACATTGATTTTTTAAAACAGCTTTGTTTCTTTCAAATAAAAATGCCATGATGCATGTGGGAGTGTAAGACTAGCAGCTGTCATGTGTGAGAGGTACCTGGCTGACCTTGGCTGTGCTGGTGTTACAGGTCAGTAGCACCACAGTGAGATTGGTTTCCAATAGATGAGACTTGATGAGCTTTAACTACTCGAGTCAAATAGTTCCAAACACAGCACTTCACCCTGCAGCTCTTCCTCTTGTTTTCCTGCTGCAGTTCTGCCACCACGGTAAGGATCTGCCTGACATAAAATGGAATATTACTGGAATATAAACTGGGGCAGGGGGGAAAGGAGGGATCTCTGCCCAGGAAGCTCAGGGGGCAGGTGGGGTGGTGTTGGAGGCTGCTGAGGGTGTGCTGGTGCCTGAATGTGTCCTCAGATGACTGGGTGGGTTATTTATTCTCCTCTCCTGCTGCATGTGTAATTTCCACTGCCATAAACACGTGTTCAGTGCGAGTGCAGAGGAGGAAAGGGCAAGAGGCTGTTTGGTGTTGAACTTTGTAGTTAAGTTTTGCACATAGGCAGGCACAGTAAATACCCCATAGTTACAGATGTCTGAGTTGAACCACGGATGTGGAAACTCCCTTCACTGAGCAATTTCTTGTCTGCTTTTATAGCAGTATTTGGACATTTGAACCGTTCATGATGGTTTTTGCTTTACCAGAGATTAGAGGTTTTTAAAAGTCTGTGTCTCTTTAATGGTCTAGAATGGCTTTCTTTTGTAAAACACTCTCTGTGTCCAGAAGGAAAATATGTATCCTATAAGAAACTGGCCAGAATTCAAAATATGAGCTGGGAAAATATCTCTGATGGCTTTGTATCCTCTGACACCAAAGATGAAAGGCATGAGGAGCTGCTGCATTGGCCAGCCTATCACAGAATCACAGACTGGTTTGAGTTGCAAGAGATCTTAAAGATCACTTCATTCCAAGCCCCTTCTACGGGCAGGGACACCTTCCACTAGAACAAATTGCTGCAAATCCCAGCCAGCATGGCCTGGAGCACTGCCAGGGATGGGGCAGCCACAGCTCCTCTGGGCACCCTGTGCCAGGGCCTCACCACCCTAAGAGGGAAGAATTTCTTCCTAATAACTCATCTAAATATATTCTCTTTCAGTTTGGATCTGTCCCCCATTGTCCTAGCACTACATAGCCTTGCAAACAACCTCTCTTCAGATTTCTGGTAGGGTCCCTTTAGGTACTGAAAAGCTGCAGTAAGGGCAGCCCTGAGCCTCCTCTTCTCCAGGCTGAGTAATCCCAGTTCTCTCAGCCTTTCCATTAGCAGGCTTCAGTGCTGTGTTGATGGATGATTCCTGCCCACAGCCTCTCCCCCAGTGGCACTGGGACCTGTTGAACAGATGTGATGGGTGTGAGCTGGGGAACTGCCATCCTGGTGGCTGGGAGGAAGGAGGTTTTGGTAGCCATATATTCCACCATTTCAAAATCACTTGCAGCTTGTTGGAGGGCTGAACTTCCCAGCTCCGTGGTGGGGTGTGTGGGATGCATGAGCCCTGAGACAGAGGGATTTATCCTGTGGGATGTGGTTGTATATGTAGATCCACTGAATAGTGTGGTGGATAATGTTACACCTGGGCTCAAGGTATGGCTGAGATTGTGCTGGGCTCTCCCTCTCCTTTTCACTTGAGCCAACACCAGGAAATTGGAAGAATAGTGCATAAAAGAGTTGATGGCATGTGGAAAGTAATCCAGGCCTTCCTGAAGCCTGCTTAGTAACACTCAGATTTGTTATATTGTAAATTGAGGTGAGGATCACCTATTGTAAATCGAGGGTGAGGATCACCTGAAAGATGTGCAGTATCAGCAGAACATTAGCAGGGTCTGACAGCCAAGTAGTGTGAAATTTGATGTGTATTTTAAACATGAGTTGGCTTTTAGTAAAGAAAAAACCCCAACATGTGGCATGTGCATTAATGACAAGCAGGTCTGCAAGATGGAACTGTTGTGCTGTGGGATTTTGGTGTCTGGAGAACAGGCGTGGAAGCCAAGTACAGCTCTAGGGAGGAGGCTTCAGGCTGGCCCTGGATGTGATCCACCAGTGCAGGCAGCATGGAGACTCCCTCTGTAGCCCAGGAAAAAGCAAGTGCCTGTAAATTTTTGGGCTTTGTGAGCTGTTTCAAAGCTGCATTCTGTCTGAAGCTGGGCAAACCACAGGGATGCACAGCAGTGTCCCATGGGTGGCTTTGCAGGCTGTTATCAAGTGTCCCCTGTTCCTGGTGCCAGGGATTGGTTTCCTGTTGCCATGTCTGGACTGCATGAGAGGGCACCAGGCAGGTGATTACCCCATGCTGGTTCCTGACAGGAGCCAGAAGAAAACCAGAGGCTGCAGGAGCTAAACTGGGAACATATTCTTTTAAACTCTGTGAAATGGGGGCTTAAAGGGCATCAGCTGTTGGGCTTCTAATGGAGCAGCTGGCATGGAGCAGGCTGGTAACTGGATTGCTTCTTTAGGTGATTTACTTAGGTGCTCACTACCCACTCAAGCCCTGTGCTTCCCTTTCCATGCCTCAGAAGTTCTCCTCTACATGCTGAACATCAGTACAGGACACTTTGCCAGTTGGGGTGTTTGGCCCTGATCCAGGAAAAACACTTATGTGTTTGCCTAAACCTAGATCAAAGTGATGATCTCTTGAATTTGAAGTTGGCCACATTCTGTAATACTATAAGAATTTTTTTTTTTATTCTCACATGAAGTTGAAGGAGGCTCAGGCTCAGCAAAGCAACTGTCTCTACATCTTCCTTTTAGACAACCTTTTGATTGACCTCTTGAGGTTCTTCTCAGGCTTGTTTCCTATAGTAGATAACAAGGCAGTTGAACTTGTGCAATGCTGGCTGAACGTTTGAAGGGAATATTAAACCTCCACAAATCAGATCTCACTTCTGGAGATCAAAATGGCATCTTGTGCTTGGGGAAAAGGCAAATTACCTCCCAGCTGCAGAGTCCCTCCATCTTGCTGTCATGTGTTTCTGGTTGCCCACTGACAGAGGCAGGATGCTGAACTAGATGGACCAATGTTCTGATTCAGTCTGGCAATTCCTGTGGTCCCCTGAGTCCTGTTGACCTCAGTGGGAACTAAACACATTTAAGCACTTCCCCATAAAGGCAGGCCCTTCTGCACCAGTCCCTGCCCAGCTGCTTGGAGCTGTGCACTGAAGAAAGCAGGTTTCTGTTAAATGCTTGGATCAGCCTTACCACATCCTTCTTCTTGGTGTGTTGAAATGGGAAAACCCTAATTTATAGCATACACTTCCATTTAAAAAATAAATGCAAGCTGTCCTAAAGTGGAACCATGCTCCGTGTCACAGTGATGCCATCGGGTAGGAGGTTCCATCAGTGCCTCTGGAGGGGACACATGCTCAAAGGGCTGGGAGAACTCAGCAGAAAACCCTTCAGCTTTATGCCTGGCTTTGTTTCTAAACCTGTAGCAGGAGTACCAAGAGGAATACATCCTGTGGCTCACGGCCCCTTGAAGTGGCTGGGCTCGGTACTGACAGGATGGTTTCCCTTATCTCTGCTCCTACAAAGAGGACTGGGAAATATGCCTGTGATGTGGGATTCCTACATCTCAGGCCTTGATCAGGTTGACAGCTTTTCCTCTATTTCCACCACCCCCTCCCCCCAGTGGTTAATCAGCAAAGCCAGTTGAAAGCAGGGAATTCTCTTCCCCCTTTTTGTGGGAAGGTAAGTGGGAGGGTGACAGCTGCCTTTGGGTCCTGCTGCCAATCCCCTGCTCTGGGAGTTTACAGACCCATCCCTTCCTGTGGAATTATATCCATGCAGAGGGTTTGGCAGGAGCTGGGTTTGGTCTTGCATCCAGTCCATGCTCAAAACAAGAGTCCTGAACACAGAACGTTGTTGTACAGTCACCTCTGGCAGACTCTGGTGTGTTGTACCCCCCCGCAAAATGTCCTCGTTTTCAGGGCCTTTACTTTGCAAATTAACTAACTTGAAAACTGGAAATTTCATTTCTTTCTTCTGAGGCAAGTGTGCCCCAGATGAGGCTTTGATCTGGAAAGCTCAGCTGAGTCTGATCAGGTCTGTGTGAGGATCCCAGAGACCAGCTGGCTGGGATATGCAGTTTGGGCAGCTGCTGCCTGAATGGGAATGGCTCTCTTGATCTACAGCTCAGTTCATGCCCTTTGAGAGACACTTGTTTTGAGTAAATTGAGCTTTGGTAGGAAATTGTTATGTGGCTGAACTCAACTCAGTAAAAAAATTAAATTATATCGATAGATAATTAAATTGTGATATTAAATTGCGCCAGAGGAGTTTGGACTGGGCACGAGGAATCATTTCTTTAATGAGAGCTGATTCAGACGTGGGAAAAGGCTTCCTAGACAGGTGGTCAGGGCCCACAGCCTGTTGTATTTAAGAAGCATTTGAGCAATGCTCTTAAAATATGTAAACTTTTGGTCCATTCTGACATGGTCAGACAGTTGGACTAGATTATTATTGTAGGTCCCTTTCAACTGAAATGGTCTACTGTGTTCTAAAATAAATTATATTTTGGGACAATTCAGATTGGAATGCCAGCAGTTCCTAGATCCCTGCTTTCCAGAACCATCAAATATTACCTAACCTTTGAAAAATGAACCCTTTAAAGAAAGCTGAGTGTGGCACATACCAAACAACTAGCCATCATTGAAAAAGTAGCCTATGTTTTTTTTTAATCAACACAGGAAGTATTGGAAGTATGTAAAAATGCTGCAAATAGTGATAAAGAAATGTAGCATGAGAATGTCAAGGGTGGATGAACACTGTTCTCAAAGAAAGGCACTGCTTTCACTCAGCAAGTGTGGTGGTGGTCAGGTGGTTTTGTGTAGTTGTGTTTTCAGGAGTTATTGCCCAAAAAGCTGTGAGTTACAACAACTCATCAGCCTTGAGCTTCTGGTCTGTTTAAATATTGTGAATTAATACCTTACTGTCATGTCTCAATATAGGAGAGGAGTGAGGGAAAGATAGGAAAAGACAGATATTTCTAGATAAAAAATACAATTTTGAGCTAAAGGAAACATTGCAATTAAGTTCTGTCCCTGTCCCAGATGCTATCCTTGTTCTAGACCACAGTCCCGTGACTTCTAAACCAGGGATGTAATTGTGGCTTTTGAAAGCATTTTATCATAGAATCATAGAATGGTTTGTATTGGAAGGGACCTTAAATATCATCAAATTCAACCTCCTGCCATGGGCAGGGACATCTTCCACTAGACCAGGTTTCTCCAAGCCCTATCCAGCCTGACCTGGAACATTTCCAGGGATGGGGCAGCCCCAGCTTCTGTGGGCAACTTCTGCTAGGGCCTCACCACCCTCACAGTCATTAATTTCTTCAAAAATCCAGTCTAAACCTCTGGTATTTTCAGTGTGAACCCATTCCTCCTTGTCCTGTCACTCCATGGCCTGGTCAAAAATCCCTCTCTAGCTCTCTTGTAACCCCCTTCAGGCACTGGAAGGAGCTCTAAGGTCTCTCCAGAGCCATCTCTTCTCCAGGCTGAACAGTCCCAGCTCTTCTAGCGTGCCTTCACAGCAGAGGGGCTCCAGCCCTGGCATCGTCTCCACGGCCACCTCTGGGCTTGCTTCAGCAGGTCCACACCCTCCTTAGGCTGAGGGCCCAAACTGAATGCTGTAGCAAAACCAGAAGCAATAACCATGTGTGGTGATCTCAATGTTCTGCTGTCCTTTTTTCTCCTTGTCCCCCCACACAGGGACTCTGCCGAGGGACCGGATCTTTAAGAACCTGACGCGGAAGCGGCAGCGGGCGATGCGGAGGCGCGTGCACCAGGTGAACGGGCACAAGTTCATGGCCACCTACCTGCGACAGCCCACCTACTGCTCCCACTGCAGGGAGTTCATCTGGTGAGAGCAGCTCAAACACCTGGCACAGAGCTCCCCTTCCTTTGTGTGCTGGGGACAAGGCACCCCCTGAATGTCACTTAGGACTTTACCCAGGGCCTCTGATGTGATGTCCCATCAGGTTTGGCAGGGTACATTTATGCTGCAAACTGGAGTCTGCTGCAGACAGGCCAGAGGTGATGTGTATCTTGGATGCTGGAAGAACACTGGCTTGGTGTGGGGATGTGCCAGTGTCTCTCCCTTGTAACCACAGATATTATTTCAAGGGAAAAAAGTAATGAAGCAACCTGAAGAAAGACCCCACTCACTGGAGTGGAGTGTTGAGATTACACTAAGAAAAAAAACCAGTTGCTTGAAAGTTTAAAGAAAATTCCTGAGAACAGAAAAGCCATCAGAGAGGTGTGAAATGATGCACATGGAGGAGTAGGCAGAGCAAGGAGAAAAACATAGATATGCCTCAAAAGAACATGGAGTGGGAGAGATAATAACAGGGTGTGGGCTGCTGGGATCAGTGTAATACGTGTGGTGTGTGTTGTAATGAAGTGAAGTATTTGAGAAACGAGAGTGAGGGGGAATATGGGGAATACAGGCATGTTGACAGCCTGCCCTGTGAGCCCTGCCTGTGCAGAGCTTTCCTGTGCTCTCACACCCCTGTGCCGGATTGCACCACTCCTGCTGGGCAGCTCTGCCATGGGATCTGATAGTTTGGGATCCTCCTGCATTTTGGCTCTGCCTTCTGTAAACAATCTGCAAGATGACTGTCCTTCTGCCATTGAATTGTGTCCGTGTTTTCTCTTGGCCAGGGGCGTGTTTGGGAAGCAGGGATACCAGTGCCAAGGTAAGGTGCTGTGCGTGGTGTGTGTGTGGGATGTGCTGCTTTGGGAGTGCTTTCCCATGCTGCTGGGACACCCTGCAGCTGTGAGCTGCTCTGGACTCAGCACTCCCCTTCCTCCCCAGGCAGCCAGAGCTGTGCTTTTGAGCCCCTGTCAGGTTTGCCACCGACATTCCTGCAAATGCCTGCATGTCCCGTTGCTGTTCCATCCTGGGCAGGTCCCCTCAGTTGCTGGCTACCTGCAACACCCAGCTGGGCTTGAGGCACCCAGGGGCCCTTCAGGACAGTGCTCAGCTGTCCTGTGACACAGAGTACCCTGCTGGAATGGCCACCCTCCTTTCTCTCCCTGTGAACTTCAACAGAGTAAAATTTGGGAGTTTGTGATGTTGTGGGCTGACAGCACTTCTGCCTGAATGCATGGTTTGGCTGACTGGCTGTGGAGATGTATGTGGTCCTTGTTTGTGTTTAATTATTGTTCTACCTTTCCCTTTATTTTGCCTTTCCCTTTTTCCCAGAACTGCCTGCTTCATGGTCATTCAGGATAGCCTAACACAGCCTGTTCCTGTGCAGTGTAATAGGGCACTGATGTCCTGTGAAAGGAAGCTGCACATAAACAAAATGGGTATTGCTGTGTGAAACACTCCTCACTGGATAATTATTTCAACGGCATTTTTTGAGTAGTTTGAGAAGCTACACTGTTGTTTCTGTGTCCATCAGCCACATTTGATATAGGCAGCTGTTTTCTAGGCTGTGTGAATGATCCAGTGCAGAATTTTTGTTGCAGTAGGTTGAAGATAGATCTCCAGATCTGTTGTCAATTCCAAGCCACCAATTACTTTTCACATCTTTACTGTGTGCTGATGATGCAGCTGAGCCTTAAGGAGCCCAGCTGGTGGATTGATGTGTTCTGAGTCTTCCAAGGGCTCCTTTCAGTGTGCCTCTTTTATTTCCTAGTGTGCACCTGTGTTGTACACAAGCGCTGCCATCACCTCATTGTCACAGCTTGCACTTGCCAAAACAATACCAGCAAGAATGATCTCAAGGTAAAGTCGTTGTTTTGGGTCGTCATACTTTGAGTTGCTGGGGTTGTCCTGTAAGAGAATTTACTTTATGTTATCTTTATTCATGGGTTTAAAAGTGGGAAAGAGTGATAGGGACCTGCTTAAAAGCCATGCAATGCCATCCAGTTGTTCTGACAATGCCATTAACTGTTTGGATTAGCACATGGTTTAAGAAGTCAGGATATCTTCACTGGAAGACATCAGTAAGTAGCAAATCCACTGGTTTCCTTGGTAGTTTTCTTGCATGATTAACTGTGGTACAATCAAAATTTGGTGTCTGGTTCTTAATGTGGATTTCTCTGGCCAACCACTGGTCTTTGTTTTGCCTTTTTTTTTCTTTTCTGATTGCCTGAAGGGCTCATGTAGTTGTCGCTCCACACCTTTGCTCTGTGAAATTCATTGTAATAAAGAACCCTTGCATAACTTAGGTTTCTGAAGGTTTTACTTCTTGCTGGTTTTGGCTGTGTTTGATGGGAGTAACATCCCCACCTTAACACTGCCCTGTGCATTGCATGTCTCATTTCTGGAACTGGAAATGGTTCAATAACTGAGGAAAAAATCAAATCAAGTCTGTTTATTCACGAGGCAGCTCTGTGTTTTGTGCCATGCAATTGCCTTTGTTATTTCTTGCCTCCAAACTGCTAAGCTGAACTCCTTAAAATGACCCCTTGACAAGCCAGATGAAAATGAGTTAAGAAGCCTAAGGGTAAAGTGCAAGTTAAATAGTGAATGTCCTCGCCCCTCTCTTGGGATTATGAAGGTTTTATGACACATTTAAACAACTTTAAAAGAAGCCAGAAGTGAGGAGGCACCACTCACCCTAACTTGTTCCAGTCACACCCCTGACTTTTCTTTAATGGAATTGTGGGTTCCACCTCAGCTTTCCAGGATCTGCATGTTGAGAAACAAAGTCAAAAGTGATGAGTATGCTAAATGGGGACTGGTTTTTTTCAGCCATTGGAACATTTTTTAGAGGCGTCCTTGAGACCTGAATAGTTCACAATTGAAAAAGAACAGGGTTAAAAAGGGAATGAGTGCAAGTGATAAAGTGAAATGTGTGCCTGAAAGACTGTTAATTACAAGGAGGGCAAGAAGAGGAAGGAGACTTTTCTGTGAAAGCAGTTCTGTATTAAAATTAATAAAACCGACAGTTTGACCTAAACTTACATGTTCTTGCAGACAGTATGCAAGTCAATAATTTCAAAACTGTGTGATCAAAAAATGCTGTAGCTCACACTATAATAGGATGGGTTTGTTTTGAGGTATTTTAATTCTAACATGTCTTTAAGAATTTAAAATTGGCCTTATTTTAAAATCTGCTTTGCCAGGTAGGCTGGCCTGGCCAGCAAGGAAAGCCATAAACTGCAGTGAGGTAATGGATTGGGACATTTTCTGATTTGAAATTATTTTCTTAGATTTGCACTTAACTGCCTGTATGCAAACGAACACCAGCTTATAAATACATGTTTGAATTTTAAACTTCTTCTTTCCTTTTGGTGCCTCAGGTGACTGAACAGAGGTTTGGGATCAACATTCCTCATAAATTCAGCGTCCACAACTACAAAGTCCCGACGTTCTGTGACCACTGTGGCTCCTTGCTCTGGGGGATCATGCGGCAGGGTCTACAGTGTAAAAGTGAGCAGCTTCTCACTGTTGCCTTTTCACAAAATACATTTATTTTTCGACTCTCGATGCACTGTGTGAGCTTGATTTGTGCAACCTTCAGGAGAAAGCCGAGCGATTAATGTTTCTTTGTCAGAGTTAAAAAAACAGGCTGATCTCCTTTTTAATCTCTGGCTGCCAGGACTCTACTTTGCTCTCTTAGGACAGCTTTGTTTAACTTGCATTATTAAAAGTATTCTGCTTCCTGCATTCGTATTTTCCCTTTACCTGAAGGTTTTTCCTCAGCTAATGAGATAAGACAGTGAAAAGGCATCTGAAGGGGAAAAAAAGGTCATTGCTTTAGGCTGACTACCCTGCCTGTTAATTGATGACTAAGCATGTTCTGCTGTTATGTTTTTGTTTCAGTGATCCAGACTGTAAAATCCTTGCCTTCATCTCCCACAAGAGGGTGTGTGTGTGCCCATGAGTTGGAGAAAGAATGATTTTTGTTTCTCACTGAATGCTGTCTTTAAAATTAGAGAAAGGAAAACGCAGGGAATGTTTGTTGTGAATTCTTTGGCATTATAAATACTAATTGTACTTACAGACGTAGCTGCAGTGGTAGTTATGGACTTCCAAAATACATGCTTATGAAAAGCTTTAGGCAATAATGGCATCCTGCTTGGAGAGTTTGGGGTCTGTTCCTGGTTTCTCAGGAGTTTATTCTCTTACAAGAGTCCTAATTTTGCTTCTACTTAGATCAGTTGGACAGAAATCTCTCTAGTTTAGAGGGTAGGTCCAGATGGGTATATTTCCTGAAGCAGAATTAGTAAGTTGTTTCTCAGCAGTAAAGCCATCCAGGTTATTTTAATTGCTCCTTTGCTTTTACTTCCATTGCCTCCATCAGTCTGTAAAATGAACGTCCACATCCGATGCCAAGCAAATGTTGCTCCAAACTGTGGGGTGAACTCAGCAGAGCTTGCCAAAACCTTGGCCTGCATGGGTCTGCAACCAGGAAGCATTTCCCCAAATTCAGTGAGTATTTTTTTTTTCCCTTCTCTATTTAAAGCATTTACAACTGAGTCTTTCTATGGGTGTAGGAGGGGGCAGAGGCTTCCCATAGGACAGGTAGTGTTGGCTGGTGGACTGCAAGAGTAGGTCTGTGGCTTCTGGCACAGGCCTCACCTGGAGAATGGATGTCTGACATCCAGGTTTTAATCTGTAGGTGGTGCTTTGCCATGTGCTTATGTTCCACAGTGCTGTGACTCTTCAACACTCTTTCATCTGCTTATCACAAATGAGAGCAGAATAAGAACCCCTGACTGATTAGTGATCAATATAATTCATGCCATGCATTTTTTTTACTGCAAATGCAAATGCTGTCTGCATGTGTGGCTTGTGATAGAGCAAAAGAGCTCAAGAACAAGCCTAGTTCTCTTCCCAGCTTTCTTACTTTTTCTGTGTGATTTTGGAGAAACCATTTCACTCTTCACTACATCCCTGGATGAAAATCTGTGGTCCCTGTCCAAACCACGAAAAGAAAATATTAAAACCCAAACCATAATTTCCAGATGTGGCAAATCTTCTGATACAATTGGCGAGCTACGTTGATCAGCCACATCATGCTGTATCAGCCTAGCATTATTAGATAATATATTAGGAAGAAATTCATTACTATGAGCCTGGTGAGGACCTGCCACTGGTTGCCCAGAGAAGCTGTGGATGCCCCATCCCTGGAAGTGGTCAAGATAATGTTGGATGGGGTTTTGAGCAGCCTGGTCTGGTGGAAGGTGTCCCTGCCTATGACAGGGATTTGGAACTAAATGATCTCGAAGGTCCCTTCCGACACAAACCTCTCTGTGCTTTGGTGACTGCTCTTGGTTCTTTGCCCATGGTGAGGAGTCTCCTGTGCAGGAGGAACTTTGTTGTACACCAAAGTAGTCACAAGATGGAGCTCACGAAGTCCCTGTGACTTTGTTCAGACCAATAACCTGAATAGAAGTGCTCGTTTGTATGCACATGCATACCTGGAGAGCAGTGAGCAGAGGGCACTGGAGGTTGGCTTTATCTTTCTGTACTTCAAAATTACAAGCTCTAGAAATGTGAGCTGATACTGGTGCAACTCCTGAATATGCAGCACCTCACTGCTGGTATGGGAATGAGCAGCTTTCCATTGAATTTGGAGCAGTGCAGCAAGCCAGCAGCCCAAATGTGGAAAAGAGACATGTTTTGGAGTTGGGGTCCCACCGAACTAGGCTTTGAGTAAGAGTCTTAAAATCAAGTAGAAACAAGAAATTCAGATGAGATCTGCTATAGGGTTCTAAATCTCACCAGCACTTTGCCTATTGCAGAAATTATACAGTCTTCCTTACTTTGCTGGTAGATAAAAAACTTGGATTTCTTCNTTTTGTGGGGAGTAAGGATGGAGAGAGTCAACCTTGCCTGTTGACTCTTGGGGATGGTCCTGTGAGGGCCTGGAGTAAGAGTTGATGATGTTTGTGGGTACCTTCCAAAATCAGCATATTCTGTGATTATCTGTGATGTGCTGGCCAGTGGGTCTACAACCTGAAGTGCCCACGTCAGGAGCTGGTGTTGAGATGTCAGCACAGCCCTGAGCAGTGCTGAGTGTGGCTGGTCACATGTGGCAGCTGTGTGGTTCTACCAACACAACTTTCTGTCTCTGCAGCCATAAAGTGCCCCTGGAAAGGCTCCAGATGCCCTGGTTGGTGGATTAACTACCTGTGAGCACCTCTGAAGTACAATTCCTCTGCAGACTGTCACTTCTTTGCTTTCTTCCACAGAAACTGGTTTCTAGATCTACGTTGAAACATCAGGGAAAAGGCAGCCTGAAGGATGGCAACAACATTAGTGAAAGTTCAGCAAGCAAACTTGGGATCAAAGACTTAACCTTCCTTCGTGTGTTGGGAAAGGGAAGCTTTGGAAAGGTGAGAGTTATTCCTGGCTATTTGGTGAGAAACCACATTCCTTATTTAAGAAGCCCCAAGGTAGGTGAAGTGATTTCATAACATGGTACACAGGCTGCCCAGTGGTACTCCAGAGCAAGTAGTAAGTGCAACTTGCTTTGTGCAACAAAGTTGGTTACAGAGAGCAAGGTGAAAAGGGAAGAGAAAGAAAGCTGACAGCAAAATGAACAATTGGATATCACAAAAAAGAAGTTAGCACCTGAAGGAACAGCTGCATGCCAGGGCCCATACCAGGAGCTGCAAGTGTGTGTGTTAACACCCGTCTGGGCAGCATTTCTTGGAGCATGTAAAGACTTTTCTGTTAAAGGCAACAAGGCAGTGGTTTCAAACCTAGTGAGATGGTGGTTTTGTTGCTCTGCTTTGCCAGGAAACTGATGTGAAAGAGTGTGTTTGAGTTTTATAACTGAGGAGGGAGGTGGGATGAATGGCCCTGCTCAGGCAGTTTGTGCTGGCACAGTGAGTGACCTTCGACCAGCCAGCCCTGTGCCAGACAGGAGCAGCATGTGGGTATTTCTGTCCAGAGCAGCCTGCTGCAGGCAGCACTGTGTCATTGATTGCACACTGATGCCCATGCTAACAGGCTGGCTCACTGTGCTCCACAAGCCTGGTCATGACATGACTGACATTTGCAGCCTGGGAAGGTGTGAGGGGCTCTCAGAGACAGAGGGCTCAGCCCTTGCCATTCACACTGCTTTTGGTTTAGGTGATGCTTGCCAAGATGAAGGAGAGTGGGCAGCTGTATGCAGTGAAGGTGCTGAAGAAGGATGTCATTCTCCAGGACGATGATGTGGAATGCACCATGACCGAGAAACGCATCCTCTCCTTAGCCAGGAACCACCCCTTCCTCACCAAGCTCTACTGTTGCTTCCAGACTCCTGTAAGTAAAGCCCAGGCAGTGGCCAGCCTTCCTCCTGACACTGGCTGGCATGAGGAGCCTTGCTGTGTATTTGGCCCCTGGCCTGTTGTAAATGTCCCCCTCAGACCCAGGAGAAACCTCTCTGCTCGAGGATGAGCAGAGCACTGTGCTGTATTGCACCTCCAACATCTGCTGGGTGTTTGGTAAACAAAATCCTGGCCTTCCCTAAGCTCCCTAACAAATTGGTAAGGCACAAAGCCTTTCTTTGTGTCTTCCCTAGAAACATCTCTGTGCCATTGAATGTTTCCAAGTGCAAATGTCTACACACCTGCAGTGTCCTCTGCTTGCTCTGGCATCTCAGGCTCTGCTCTGTTGCTGCCTGAATTTTTAACAAGACTGTATTTGCATTGAGTTTTCTGCAAACTTTAAGATTTGCATTTGGAACCAGAGGTAGCCTCCAGTCTCTGCCAGCCTTTGTAGACTGCTGAGAACTGAACAAAAGATCCTTCTGGGGTAACTGGAAAGGGTCTCCCTGACAGGGGTGGACACTCAGTCAGATCCATGTATGGTTGGTATTTCTGTTTGTATAGGGAAGACAAATGGCAGCATTGCTGTCCCTTGTGCCCTGTGTACCTAAGTGGAGGACAGAACATGGGCTGAGGGCCTGGCTGGGAGCATCATTTGGTGTGTGCTGGTGGCTGGGAGCCTCTTGCTGGTGTGGGTGGTGGAGGGAGGAGTGGCTGAGATGGAGGCAGTGGCCACAGCCATGTATGGCAAAGTGAATTTGGGAATCCCTCAGCTAAGCTGTTATTAGGACCAAAGTATTTTCTGCAGTGTAGCTCTTCAAATCTGCCTGGGCTCCTTTCCAGTTGCATTTTGTTCTTTGCTAAAGGGCAGTAGAGCTTGTTTTCCTCTTACAAGAGGTAGGAGAAACTTGCCCTTTTAATTGCAGCTTTGCTCCTCCTACATAAACCCAAAATACCTTAAAAAAACAAAAAAAAAGAGCAGACAAATGTATTCAGCCACCCACCCATTTCTCTTTTCACTGGGGTGATGCAACAGCCACTTATGGAGGTGAAGAACTGTGCTCATTTAGGGTGGAGCCTTTGGGTAGACTCATCTAATAGAAATGAGTGGTTTGTGTTGGGTTTTATTTGATGCACAGCTCACATGGTTCACAGAGCAGCTGTGCTGTATAGCAGAAATTAAATTTAAAGCTCACTGTTGTCACTAGTAACCAAAGAAACTTTTATTTCGTGATATTTCAACTTGTAATGGCTTTCCTGAAGTATCAGAAATGTCCAGTATTGATGTCTTCTGTTTGAGGTCAAATGTGGACTTTGCCACTCTTTGCTATGGCCTTTGCTATGGCTTTGCTTACTAAATCTGCAGTGTGGATGTGAAAACAGCAAGTGTGCTCCTGGGCTGTGCAGAGTGCTCCTTATGAGCTTAGGGAAGATTCAAGGTCACTGTGTGAGCGCCGTTTGTCATGTTCAAAAATGTTCAAAAATGTTCAAAAATGCTGAACGCAGTCTGCTGTGGGTGTAGGCAAGGTCTTCTGGGCTGGTGGAGTAATTGCAGAGTCTTTTGCAAAGAGGAAGAACTCAGCCTGTTTAGACTAGCAAATTGAAAGCAAAAAGAGGATCTGATTGATGTCTGCAGATGTCAAACACTGAGGAGGGAAAAAAAGCTGTCAAAATGCTGGTTAAGATTAAATGAGTCTAGACTGGCCATGGGTACAGTTAAACTGGAAATTAAAAGGAGGTTGCTAAACAGTAGAGCAGGCTGGAACAGGAGTTTCTGGACCAGCTTGTCATTAGAGGAGCAGAGGGAAGAACCCCTCAGCCTTGGTGCCCTGAGCACAGAGCTGGTCAGTCCTTGAAATGGTGCAGAGGGAGTGGTGCTTGTACAGCAGGACCCTGCTACTTCCAGCCTTTCCTGGGTTCCTCTTTTACTTGAATCCCACTTGTCTGGACTGTCTGTAACAAAACCACTTCCCCTCTGACAACAAACAACACAAAAAGGGGAAGTGTTTACAAAAAAATTTAAAAAATTCAGATTTCAAATTAAGGTGGTTTCTGACGTCTTCTGCCCATGGTCTGAGCTCAGTGACACCCACTTCAATCCAGAATAATCAGATTTAAATTGCTTATAAAAGGACAATTAAACCCCTTTGCTGTAGTAGAGAAATTATTGCAACACCAGGGTATTCACTGGTCACAGTCCTTCCAGGAAGGCTTAACTAGGCTGAAACAAACTTGGGGTTTCTGTTTATTCTTTGTATGGTATGGGGATATCCCCTCCATTAACAAGATCTTGGCAGAAAAAGATATCTATATATATAAACCATTACAGATATAAAAAGAGTAACCACTTATTCAAAATGTCATCCTGCAGCCATATTTAAAAATTTATGGATTGGGGGCATGGTAGCACAAATACCCAGTTGCAATTACATGGAAACCACATCACATGTATTACAGTTACAGCCCAGACTCTTAAAATGTGGTATTAATGGTTCATGTTATAAAAAACAAAACATAACTTCAGTCTGCCATGGAGATCCTGACACATAATGACCTACGGGGCCTGCCTTTGGGAATTTTTCAAGAACTAGACATTTTGAGGCCTCTTACCATTTGTCAAGGCCAAGTCAAAGCCTGATCCCACAAGATCAGGGCAAGCTGGGACTGACTGGCAGAGCAATAGCCCAGCTGGAAGGCAGACAGGGCTTATGGTATGTGCCAGGTTCAGTCTGAGCCAGCAGTGCAGCCCCATGGAATGTGAGCTAAATTATGGACCAGGCTGCTTCAGGAATTTGGAAGAGTCATTATCCATTCAGCCTGGCACTGGTGAGGCTGCACGTGACACAGGGGTGTCCAGTTACAGCCTCCCCCTTCCCAGTTGAAGAGGAAATCATGGAAACTCAAAAGGAAGGCTCTTGGAAATGCCTGAGATGCTGCTGCAGTTTGAGGACACAGCACTCATAGGATCTGAGAATTTGGCTGGATCCAGAGCCTTTTGAATTCTGTTTCTTTTACAATATCCCACCCAAACCAGCGAACTCTTCCCCTGGCTTAAGCAGCCTGGGGGTGCCTTTAACAGCCTGAGACATGTCTGTGCTGCATGGTGTGATGTCACAGGGTGCCAGGAATGCAGCATTATTCCAGGGATGCCCTATTCCTGGAAGCGTCCAAGGCCAGGCTGGATAAAACTCTGAGCAACCTCATCTAGTGAAAGTCTCTCTGGACAGGAGAGGAGGGTTGTAACTAGATGATCTTGAACATCCCTTCCAACCCAAACCATTGTGTAATTCTATGATCAGCTGAGCAGGCACAAGTACCTGAACCAGCAATACATTACCTGAGTTCATCTATACTCCTGCTACTTCTTCCTGCTTGTTTTAGAGCTGGCTGAGGTTTTTCTGAGCTTCCATTAGCCACTGATGGTTTTCAGAAAGGTTTTTTGTTCTCTTGTGCTCAGTGTGAGCCTGCTTTAGTCTCAGCTGCAGCCCAAGTGATGCCTGCCAGCAAGGGCAGCTTTATTTGCCCAGGCTGGGCTGGGGCTGCCTGACCTCCAGGCAGCTCCTTGCTCCATCAGGGCTGAATCCTGCAGCCACTAGGTGGTAGGAGCTGCAAGGGCTGTCCCTGCCTGCTGTGGTTCACAGTTTTCAGAGCGTAAAGATGAAATATCAGCAGCTCGGCGCACTGGCAGAGGCTGGATGTAGCCATCTGTGTGCCCAGCACTGGGCTGAGCAGTTTTGGACTTGAACCTTTGGATTCCTTTCCTATGAAAGGCAAGGGAGGTGTCCAGATGTTCCATTACAGGGGGCCAGTTTAAATCCTGCTTCAGCTGCATCTGTGGGAGGTTTTTCTTGCTCACCACCTCTCTGTTTTTTTAAATTTTAATTTTTTTTTAAATTGAAGGCCTTCCCTTGGGAGCTTTACATCTTGCCTAAGCCATTTACCTCTGCTTTTTCTAGAGCCTTAGAGTAATTCTTTAGTGCCAGAGAGGATTATGCTCCTACTCCGGTAATTTATTAGTTGCTGACAGGTGCTGGGACCTGTGGCTAATCGTGGATCCTGCATTAGGGATCACAAGCACCAAAAAGTGTTTGTTTCTGTTTACCTGACACTGGTGTCATCCAACACCTCAACAATACTGTCCTAGAAGGGGTGAAAGAGGCTATATGTATAAATAGCTAAGTCAGTAATATAATCCTGGGGAATGTGAATCCTGGAATGTTTTAATTAAAATCAGTTTGCAGTAAGTAGGTCCTTTCTTCTTTGGGGTTTAGGAGCCATCCTTCCTGCACAGGTGATTTGCTTTTAAATCCTTTTGTCTCCACTCATATGCATGAGAATGAAGAGGGCTGGGGGAGATCAGCTTCCCATGCCAATAGTGCTGAATAGCTTCTGGGTTTTATGTTTATTGCCCTTATCCCTTTTCTCATGACCAAAGGGACCTTCCAGGGGACTGTCCCCCAGGCGATGCTGTTCCCAGCACTGTCCCTTCAGCCAGCCTGATCGTTAAATGGATTTGCTTTTCCTCTGGCTCTGCTGACAGTTGCTGAGGCTCAGAGCTTGCCCCTGTTGTTCCAAAAATAGTGAGGCACGAGAACTTGGCAGCGGGATGTGATTTTCTGTAACGAGCGTCCTTCAAGATAATAATGAGCAGGGGTGCTATTTAAGCCAGGCAGGACTGGCCTGGGACTCCAGGACAGGATAATTGTGGAACTGGTCCCATTTTACGAGGGCAGCCTGCTGTTTGGCACACAGCTTTTTGTCCCCATTTCTAGCTGAGGGCTCATGTCTGCTCTCAGCATGGAATGGGAGGGCTTCTCCACGTCTCCACTGGCTCTTGGAGCACTCAGGCAGTTCTGCCAGGGTCAGTGTGGTCATCTGGTCATGGGTAACCCAGTTGTTTAGAGATATGAGCCTGTATTTCACCTCCTGGAAGTGTTAGAGCTGACCTCGAGCCTTCAACAGGAGCATCATTTTCAAGTGAGGGCCCACAAGCCAAAGTGGTGGGACTGAGAGGTGGCAGTTCATTGACCCCTTGCCCCCAGGTGCCACAGGGGAGGTCTAAGTGCCCTTGTATGTCTCGGGGAGTCCTCAGTTGTGATCCCCCCAGGGGATCTCCAGCATCAGCCTGGCTGTCCACCCAGTCACTCCAGTGTCACCTGATGGGTGGCACACAGGGCAGAGCCCAATGTGGTGGAGATGAGGGAGGCTGGAGAGGCAGTGACAGCCTTCCCCGGGCTCTGGGAGATGAACAAGTGCCCTGACACAGAGTTTGGAGTGTGCTGGTGGGCGTTCAGGAAGCAGCGAGGCCTCTTTGATGTTCTCTTTGAAAGGCACTGGCAGGGAGCCCTTTGGGAGCGGAGAGGATGGCTTTGATGCACTCCCAGGCTCTGAACCCCCAGCATTCCCTCTGTGGCATGTTGTGGAGGCACAGCTCCATGGGTGCAGTCAAATGCACGCCTTGGATGCTTTTCTGCAGGCATTGAGACTTTTTCTCTTACTCTTGAGAGCTGACACCCGTGTTGGCCCCAAGCCACTCTGCTGGGAGGCTCTGCAAGTCAGGCTTGAAGGGGCTTGAGTTGTTCTTTACCTGGGGTGGCAGGTTGGTTTTTGGGGGGTTCTTGGACAGGGAGTCACAGGGGAATTTCCTCTCTTCCCCTTCACTTTCCAGTGCAGCTCCTGCAGGTGTGTGTGCTGTGTGCCCTCATGTTGGCTTTGTGACCACAGCAGGGACAGCCAGTTTGTGATTTCCTCTGGCTCTGTCTAGCACAGAATAAAGACAGGCTGGTCGAAAGTGCATCTTCCTGTGGTTTGACAGTGTTCACATCCACCAAAAACCCCTGATGTGTTTGCTGGCACGCTGTTTGCAGTTGTCAGTAAAGCTGACGTGCGAGGCCTCCGCGGCCTGCTCGGAAAGTCGCCGCTTTCTCCGACATCTGCAGTGACACCTTGCAGTGGTCACTTCCTTGCAGGAACATTTGAGTCCAGGGTTTTTTCGCAGGCAGGAGGTGAAACAAGAGCAGACTGACATTTCTGACTCTAATCTGTGAACTTTGCTGGGCGTCCACGCTTGGGCTGTACTCTGAGGCAAAGTGAGCTGAGGTGAAAACATGAGCCGGAGGGTTGGAAGGGTCAGCTGCCATCGTCGTGTCGTAGCTCCCCAGAGAAACTTCTGACCCCAGATGGTTGAGGGACTTTGGATATTTGCATTTTCATGAAGCTGATATAAATGCCTGTCTCCATCTGCAGTGGCTTAGGGGAGAGGCTGTAGCTTGGACAAATCACCCAGCTCAGTGCAAGGGTAGCCACATGTGTTGTCTATGGTTAGCCACGGTATGTGAAACTAATAATTTTTGTCCTTAAAATCAAGGAAGTTGCACCATAAAAAGAGACCAAAATGGAAGCAGCTCTCAAGCAGCCCTGAGCAAGCAGGTGCCAGTCAGTATTGAGGAGGAAGGGAAGAATAAAACAAAGCAATCTAAGCTCAGAGAAGAGGTAACTAACTGAGGTATTAGCTGGTGGTGCTTCAGGTTTCAGTCTCCTTGAATCCACATTGCTTTCCAGGTGATGTTTAAGGTGAGAAGATGATTCACAGATCCTCACAGCAAGTTGTTTCCAAGTGACTTTAGGGTGTTTTGGCACTCTTAATTTTTGTGAAGACCTTTGGCTGAGCTTGTAGAGGTCTCTAGCCTTCCCTAGCCCTGCCTGAGCCAGCAGATATTGCAGAGCTCAGTATTTTGTAAAACAGGGAGAGCTGTTGCAGGTTGGTCACTCTAAACTGAAAAGACCAATTTAAGTAGCCTTTTTGAACTGAGGGCTGTAAAAAAAGCTTGGTATTTACAGGGCTGTTCTCTTCTAAGACACCAAGATGCCAGCAGCCAGCTGAGGGGCGCAGATGACCTATAAATCTTTGATTAGCAGGTAATGTCTGCAGTGTCATATACCCTAGTTCCTTATTTCTCAATTTATTCCCTTCTAAGTTCAGTCAGTCCTTTGAATTTTTTTAATCTACCAGGTGAGAAGGAATATTGATGTAGGTTTCTTTACCATTTTAAAACATATGGGAGGGAAGATTTGGTGTTGCTTCTTCTTTCAATTTGTTTTGTATCTTTTTAATATTTCATTTTAATGATGCTCAAAGTATCTTTTTTTATTTTTAATTGGGATTAAAAAAAAACCTGGCTTTTTTGTATTTAATTGGTTGGCCTATCTGAGTTTTGGTTTTTTCCTAATCTGGGTCTGGTCTTGTTTCAAATGGAACAGATACAGGTGAGCAGGATACTCATCCTTTTGCACATATGCTGTGTAAAAGTTTCTAGTGAAAAGATGAGCTAACAGTGTAATGCTGCTGTGAATTAGGCTGTCTTGCAGGGAGGGGATGAGGAGGAAGGATGCATGTATGGTTCACTTGAATACCCCAGAAGATGCATTGTTCCAGACAAATGACTGAATTTGCCTGTTACAAAAACTCTCCAGCATATGAGCTTGAAATTTCAGCCAAGTGGTTAATAAAAAGGGGCAGGAATTTGGAGGATGCAGTTATATTTGGGCTTGTTTGTTTTGTTTTGTTTCGTTTTTTCTTTGGGGCAAATGGGAACCCACAGCTCCCCTTAGCTCATCCTGGTTTGTGGTTGTCATTGCTGAGCTCCTCTGGAATGAGCTCGGTGTTGATGCTGCACTGTGCACCTGAGTGCCAGGGCTGTCTTCACCCCGAGGGACCCTGCAGAGTTGATTTATGCAAGAGGCAAGAGCCAGTTTATGTGTCTCTGGGCCAGGTGTGTGTGCCTTGCTGCAGTGGCCTCACAGGAGCCTCGTGGTGCCCACTGCCAGCAGCGTCAGAGAGCAGAGCGTGGTGAGGTGATAACCAGTGATAACTGCCTCATTTAGGTTGGTGTTTCCTTATTAAAGGACCTAAAAATGAGCCTGGTATGGGGAAGAGACCCGAGATTCTCAGAAATGTGTTCACCAGCTGCCCAGCCCGGAGGAGACACCATATGCACCTTATGCCCATTCTGAGCTGGCTTAATTTTCACTGCACCTCCTTTTAGTTAAAAAACCATCCAAAACCAGCAGAAGAAAGGGAAGGTTTCTTTCTTAGCCTTTCAGCTGCATCACACCCTCATCTGGGTAACCCCAGGGCTGTGTGTGCCATCCGTGACTTGGTTCCCTGAGGCAGAAGTGGTTCCTGGGGCTGGCAGGCACTTCTGCAGCCACTGAAGCAGGGAGGAAGAGCAGCGCAGCAGAGCAGCACTGCTGGGTGAGCAGATGGCTGTGAAACCTGCTGCCTCTCTGTCTGAGAGCCCTGGGCCACGTGCATGGGGTTCCATCTGAGCCAGCACGGGGCAGAGGGGTTCCTTGACGTAGTTGCTGTGATTTGAACTCAAAGGACCAAATCTTCACCTAACACCAGTCGCTGCTTTGCTCTGTTGCAGTCGAGTGAGAGTGGCTTTGTCTGGAAATTTGGGGCTGAGCCCATTAGGTCTGCTCTTGTGCTCACACACGTGTTTGTGCAAGGGTTGTTGGGGTGGCTGCTTCATGCTGAGGCTGTTCACAGGACACCTGTGATCCTCCCTGGGTTTGAAACCATGTGTAACCCCCCTGGATAGCCTGTTCTCCTTAACCCTTGGGGCTGGGAGCAGCACGTAGCTTGTGGGGTGCAGGGCTGCCTTGGTCCAAGGGCTGGGTATAGAGGGGAGGCATTTCCACCAGAAATTCATAGAATCTGTGTATTCTGTGAAGAGCTGGGTGTGGATCATAGAATCACAGAATATGTTGAGTTGGAAGAGACCCATCAGCACCACTGAGTCCAACTCCTGGCCCTGCACAGTACCATCCCCACGAGTCACACCCTGTGCCTGGAGGCATTGTCCAAACCCTCCTTGAGCTCTGCCAGGTTTGGTGCTGTGACCACTGCCCTGGGGAGCCTGTTCAGTGCCCAAACACCCTCTAGGTAAAGAACCTTTTCCTGATACCCGACCTAAATCTTCCCTGACACAACTTTAAGCCATTCCCTCGGGTTCTGTCACTGAGCACCACAGAGATCAGTGCCTGCCCCTCTCCCTTCCTCCCTCATGAGGATGTTGAAGAACCACAGCAAGGGAGGGGAAGCACTTCCAACAGGAATTCATAGGTTCTGTGGAGGCTTGGGTATGGAGGATGGGCATTTCCTCACAGAGCAGCATCTAAGAGTGGGGCATGCCTGTGTTAGTCCTACAAAAATACTCAGTTACAAACTTGTTTCTTATTCCTTCTCTGAATCTTGTGCTTTGCAGTGCCTTGACCCAGATCCAGATGGCCACTTGCACTGCTGGGGAGTTGGACATGTGGCTTTCTGGAGCCCATTCTGGGGAAATCACAGTTTATTTGCTCGCTCTCAGCCAGACCTAGAGCAGATTTGCTTTGTGTGGGGGTTGTGGACCACGAAAGGAGAACATTGGGAACACGGAGGGAGCCTGCCAGCTCTTGTAATTATCTTGTAATAATTTGTTTGCAAGCTCCCTGAGCCCTGCTACTCTTTTTGGAAACAATAAAGTTTCTCTGGGAAGCAACAACACAGCTGTCTCTGTTTGGGGATGATTTGGAAAACCTCCCTTCCGCTTTGCAAAGCATGAACTACCAAAACAGGGAAAAATGACTGTTTGCTTGGGGAAGCCCTTTGGCTTCAGTGAGCTCAGATTGAGCCCAAAGCTGATTTTCTAAGGAGTTGAATGCATGAATTCTTAAAAAAAAAAAAATTAAAAAAATAATTAAAAAAAAAAAAAAAAGAAAAAAAAAGCAAACTAAGCGGAATTCCTGAGCCAGGCTGATTTTTTTGTGGGGGAAAATTGGACCCTTGGCCACAAGGTCCCAGGAGGTCTTTGGTCTTGTGTGGCTGTACATGGACATCAGCTATGACTTTTAAGTAGAAGAGGGTAGAAGCTGGCCATCACACTGTCTTTTTTGGGCACAGGGAGGAAAAGGATGCTCTTTAAATAAAATCTGGATTTTTTTGTGATGACAGAGAAGAAAGGGATAAGGATCCAAACCAGCTTGTAGAACAGGTGAGGACAAAGGGCTAAAGTGATGCTTGAGATGGATTTTAGTGTTTGCAAGGGGCAGTAACCAATGTGTGGATTGTCCTTCTTGGTGGCTCTTGCAGTCAGGGACTTTCTTCAAGCCCCACAAAACCCCCTAAGACAATGAACAAATAAAATGAGTATATGTAGCTGCTGTGAAGCACTACTGTGCTCCCAACAGCCCCTGCCCTGCTAATAGGTGAACAAATAGGGATGGAAAACTGAAATTAAAAGAAATAAATTTTTAGAAAAGCCAAGAAAAATAAAAAATACTTCTCTCTTGTGTGAAAATTGACAGGATTAATCTCTACATGTAGGCCAGCCTTGAAATAAACCTGCCTGATCCCATGGATTTTGTTTCCTCCAAGTGTTTTTTTAATTTACAGCAACTAACAATTGCTCTGAGAGTTTATTCATCTTGATCCCAGTCCAGGAATGGTGCAATGTGATTTCCTCCTGTGGCTGCCTTGCTGTGAAGCCTTTCGTGTCACTGTTTCCTGTTGACTCAAATGCTCCTTTCTCACCACGTCAAACAGAGGTACCAGATCAGGCAGACTTCTGGGCAAAGCACAATAGAAAAATAGACATGTGAGGAGTTCAGCATTGGGCCCTGTTAAAAACAATCCAGCTTTCAACTCCTCCTAATTCCCTCGGGTAGTCTCCAAGAAAGGAGGAGATACATAACTGACTCTTAGGTCAGGTCAAATTTGGAAGTGTCTGAACTATCTGCTCTTTTAAGATTTACTTTTCCTGGCCCTTTCTTAAATTACTTACTCAGTTTTACTCTTCTGCCTGCAAATTGCCTTCTTTTTTTCTTCTTCCTTCTTTTTTTCTTCTTCTTTTTTTCTGTTTGTCTCCCTCCCTATTCTTCCTCATCTCCCTCTTCTCCCTTCTTCCCCCTGCTCTTCCCTCCCTCTCTCTTCTCCCCTCTTTCCCCCCTTCCCTCCAGCTCCCTCCTTATTTTCCCCCTTTTCTTTTTCTTCCCGCCCTCTTTCCTTCCCCTCCTCTCTCTTTTTTTTTTTTTTTTTTTAAATAGGATACCACTGTTTATTTTATTTTGTAATGATTCCTGGGAGAATGGCTGATCTTTGCACTTTTGCAAACTGATAGTCTTCCTTAAGAGTAAAAATGGAAAGCCTTGCCTGGCTTTTAGATGCTTTTCCCCAAAGGATGGTCATTAGTGCTGATTTTCCAAATGCTTGTTGCCAGGCGTGTAGCAGACCAGTGCACAAATTTGGCTTTATAAACCAGTTGTAATGCCCATCCTGCTCTTTTCTTCAGCAGCCCTATGGGATTTCTAAGTATTAGGAGACTGGGCAGACTATAAGCTGGACCTCCTTAAAATAAGTTGGAAAAAAATTTTTTAAATATGGAGTAACCCAAAGTTCTGTATCTATGCTTAAGTTCTGTATTTATGCTTGAGCAGTGAAATGGGCCCATGGGTGGATGTGACCATATAACACGTGCAGTTACACTTGCTCAGGTTTGCAGTTAGTCTGAAGCAAAAGCAGTTTTTAGCAAAAAGCTGCTAATTCCATGGCAGCAGTGATATGAATTTTAAAATCAGCTGGTTTGGTGCTTACCTGAACATTTGAGAAAGGAGCAGTGTGTTTCTGTAAGCATCATGGTAAAGACAAGTACAGCCAGAAGTCTGAGGTGGGCTGTGGAGTTTTGTCTGCTCTGGAGAAGCTGAACATAAATGTTTTAAGACAGTGTTAATTTTATTTCCCTGAAGGTCACCTCGAAGGAAAAAGTCGAAAATCCGTGTGTGTTCACCTAAGTGCATGCATGTTTATACAGGCATATGTATCACTTACATAAATACACACACCATCCCTCACCAGGCTGCTGGTAAATTAAATTGCTTCCTGTTGGGGATCTGGCAAGAGGGATTTCTTTTTAAGTATGGGCTTGAGGAGATGCCTGGACAAGCTGGGCCAGATAAGCATGGTCATGTGGAGGGATCAGCAAGGAAGGAGGTGGGAAGGAATAACAAGCAGATGTAAAAGCCAGCCCGACTGGCGAGGCAGAGGTGATACCTGTGCTGCAGCCAGAGGAACAGGCAGGCACAGCACAGCCAGACTGAGTTTAACCACCTGCAGTGAAGATGTGGCATTAGAGGGCTGATGTGGGCTGAAGAGCCAAGGCTGTGCTGGGTTTGCACAGTTCACACTGCTCTGGCTCAGACTGCTGCCTAGACAAGCCATCTCAGGTGTCTTTCAGTGCCCTCTCATAAAGACAGAGTGAAACAATGAGGTGGTGTTGTTTATATGGACTGGAGAAGCATTCAGCACATGGCCTTGGTGCTTCAGTAATGCTGGGAATGCTGGGAGCAAAGGTGAGGCTGCACCTCAAATCCTGAGTTCAGTCTGGGACCCTCACTGCTAGAAGGACATTGAGGTGCTGGAGTGTGTCCAGGGAGAGACAGTGGAGCTGGGCAGGGTCTGGAGCACAGGTCTGCTGGGGACCGGCTGAGGGAGCTGAAGGGGCTCAGCCTGGAGAAAAGGAGGCTCAGGAGGGACATTCTGGCTCTGCACAGCTCCCTGACAGGAGTGTGGAGCCAGGTGGGGCTCAGGCTCTGCTCCCAGGGAACAAGGGACAGGACAAGAGGAAATGGTCTGAAGTTGCACCAGGAGAAGTTTAGATTGGATATTAGGAACAATTTGTTCACTGAAATGGTGGTCAAGCTGCCTGGAACAGTCTGCCCAGGGCAATGGTGGAGTCACCATCACTGGAGGTATTTATAGACTTGTGGATGTGTGGCACTTGGGGACATGGTTTAGTGGTGGGCTTGGCAGATTTGGGTTAGTGGTTGACGGTCTCTAAAGGTCCTTTCCAACCCAGATGATTCTATGATTTAATGATCTGGTTGACGGTCTCTAAAGGTCCGAGGAGCTGTTGGGCAGAGCCCAGGCTGGCTATGCAAAGCAAGCTGTCCTCGTGTGTTACAAGCCATTTGTTTTCCTGCTCATGTCCATTGAGAAATGAGAGAATTTCTGGTTGTTTTTCTTCTGCCGTGTGCATCTCAAGATGTCGATGCCAGTAGTCATTTCAAGCTGGCTGGCTGCCAGAAAGTGGAGCATGACAATGCTTATCCTCTTAAACTTAGAGAGGGTTTAAAAGTAGCTTGTAGATAATGAGCATCAGACCTGGGAAGAAGCTTGTGGGAAAGAAGGGCAAATATTACCATTAAAAGCCTGGCTGATCTCTGTTGAATTCTATGCCTGTTTTCCAACCTGCTTTTTCCTGATATTCAGAGAAAAACTGAAACAACAAATACTGAAAGTCCTGAAACAATTGCTGAGAGAAATTGTTGAACTGGACTGCAACAATTCAAGGGTTTATTTTTGTGCCAAATCTCTGTTTCCTTCCTCTCACAATCAAACGAACACATGCAAAACCCCTACTCACTGCTGAGCACACAGCTTAAGCAAGTGCCTCCCTATCTGTAGGCTTTTGTAAAAGCCAGAACAAAGCCAAAAAAGAAACCTCAGAGACCAACAGCTGTGGTTAATGAACTGAACTTTATCAAACAGGTTGCTTTTCTGCCCAGCAGAAACTTTTATTTATACTTCATCCGGCACAGTTCCTCTATTCCCCAGGTTAATAGGGAAAGCAGGTTAATCAGAGGAAAGCTGCAACCTGAGGGCCCAAAAAGCTGCTGCCATGCAAGTGTGTGGCAGGAAATCCCAACCTGGAAAACAGCCCACATTCTCCAGAAGTAATGTTGGGTTATCCTCGAGACAATGTTGTGCTGTTGTGGTGAAGCTGCAGTCTGGTTACGTACATTGTGTTATGGGGCAGCCTTCCCCAGAGATCTGAGGTGTTTACTAAGGAGTGAGTGATTTTTTTTCAGATTCTCTTGTGCCTCTCAGCTCAGAGAGTACTGATGAAGGGGTATCATTCCCTGCTGATTGAGGCCAAGGATAATTTAGAGAAACCAAATAGCAGCTGATTACTGATGAGCACGCACTTACTAACATGCCCAATCCACATGTGAACAGGGATTCATTTCACAACTGGGGTCAAAACTTTTGGGAGGAGTGCAGGGCAAGGAGGTACTAACAGGTCTTCTTGGTATTGATTTGATTTTTCCTGAAAAAACCAGCCTTTCCCCCACACACAGTCTCATGCTTACTTAATCTGTTTTTGTTGGGAGATAATAGTTTTACTAAGACTTTTCCAAGCCTGAGTGGGGATGTGATGAATGCTGTTTATGTTTGTTGTGTTTGCCTGTGTGTAGGATCGCCTGTTCTTCGTGATGGAGTTTGTCAACGGCGGGGATTTGATGTTCCACATCCAGAAGTCGCGGCGCTTCGACGAAGATCGGGCCCGGTTCTACGCTGCAGAAATTATCTCAGCCCTCATGTTCCTCCATGGGAGAGGCATCATTTACAGGTGAGCTCTGCATTCATTGCTTCCCTTTGTCTGAACCCCACGGCTGAGATGAGAGCTGGAGTTTTCTCCTTGAATAAGGAAGTGTCACTTGCTGGCCACCAGGAGCTGGGATCACAGTTCCCCCTCCCCATTCCCCCTGCACATTGGCCAAGGTGCACCACTTTCCAGGGGGGAGTGAAATTTCTGGGCAGGCATTAAATGAAACCTTCCCAGATCTTCTGCGAGGTGGATGTAAGGATGTTGCTTTGGCCACAGTGTGCCATGTTATTTCAAGGCTAATACAGGCTGGTCACACCAAAGCCCCTGCTTCCCTGCAGTAGCTACTGTGTTTAAACCTTATCTATTTCACATACCTGTTCAGTGCTACTCATCTCAGCCACTAAAAATGTTTTCACTCCTGCCATGGTCCTACAGCAGGAGTTTTTCCTTCCTGTGCATGTCTGGCACCTTTGTGTTTGCAGCAGGATTGGAGCATTGTTGCCTCCATGCGTCAGCCTTCACTCGAGGTCTCAAGGCTGTTCTCAGGAAGCTATTTCCCATACATAGCTCTCCTTTGTTATTTGTCATTTTTCTGTACTCAGGGGGGCAGTTTGGTTATATTTTTTCCTTTCTGTGCTGCTGAAGTGCTCCCCTGTCAGTTCCAGCATAAAGGCATAGAGCAGCCAGCATGGATCAGAGCCAGGCTGCCCTCCCTGGGCCAGCATCACCATTTGACCAGCATCCTCCCTCATGCCCCAGAGGCAGAGCAAGGCCTCTTCTGGGATGGAGTAGGACAGCTGGAGCAGGGAGGTGTCAGCACTGAGACAGTCTGGTTGTACAGAAAGGTTTAATTCTGCCATACTTCACAGAACACCTCTGGCATCCTTGTGCCCAGAGCCCTGGGGAGGAGGAACAGGCTGTTGTTTTCTTTGGAATGCTGTTACCTGGAGTCCAGCAGCAAAGCACGCATTTTTGAGCACAGTCTGCTGTAGCCCTGCTCAGTCCCACTTGTGGCATGCCAGCACTGCAGAGAATAATGTCAAGTCTCTCCTTCTTGCTGCTTGGCTACAGTTGTACTGCTGGGATCCAGAGCTGGGTGCAGGATGGGACCAGTTCCAATCCCAGCCTAGCTCTGTTAATGCCATTTCTGTGGATTGGGCCAAATGTCATCTGATTTGGGACTTGTTTAACCCAGTCAGTAGGACATCATCACATGACAGATAAACTCAGGTTTGAACTCAAAAAAACCAGAACAGCTGAGGACTAAAGTGGTCAAAGACCTGGGGGCTGTGCAAGGGGCACTTTCCTATCTGATGGGGAGATGATAGGATCACTCAAGTAAAAGCAGCTTCTCTGTTTCTTCCTAGTTTGAGCTCCAGTAAGAAACAGGTGGTCAGGTGAGGACAGAGAATATTAAAATATTTTTAAGTATGAACTCAGGTGACATATATGGCACAGTGAAATAGAGAAGGAGTGTCATTTTAATATTCTCCATGTCCTGAGAGCCTGAAGATGACTAGTGATAGATACCTGATGTATCAAGCTCCTAAAGCAGTGATTGTCTGTACAGAATAGCAAATCTCCTTACTCTACAGTTGGATTTCAGTCTAATTCTTCCCTTGTGAATAATGCCAGCCACTGAGGAGGGACCCTGCCAGATAATTATAATTACGCAGATGACATTATCCTTAAAATAGGAACATCCAGTAGTTATTGTCAGTCACTCAGCAGCAAAACTGGGTCTGTACATAATGTAATGCCTTGTGCTTACAGCTTGTCCTGTCTGCCCCAGCCTGCTGCCTGTCACAGGGCAGGAGTAACTGATCCCTCTGGGTTTTGGCACTCTCCAAGTGCTGCTGTAATTCATGATAGAAACTGGAGGAATAATTGGAAAGCTCCTCGAACAACTGCACAGGCTTTGATCTTGTTGAGAAACTGGTTAAGCTGTGGAGTCAGGTAGCTTCAACTGCACGGGGCAGATCTGCAGCAGGGTGGGTGACTTGGTTTCTTATAACTAGTTGGGGTTCTGGAAGATGTAAGAGGAGAGAGCTGCTGGCTGGGGCTGTACTGAGCTGAGGTTGCTTCTCTCGGGTCACAAACACCAGGCTCTGAGAGGGAGTGTGCAAGATAGAAGGGAGTACTCTGAATGGAGTCACTGCACTTGTATAAGAGAGTTTGGTTCAGATTTTATGATAAAAATGTGAGTGCTTGCTTAGGGAGCAGGGGGCAGAGACACCAGAAATAGCCTGACCAGAAAGGGTTTACCACAAGCTCTTCAAGGTGTCTTCTTTTTGGGTTTCCAGGGTCAGTGCAAGAAGAGGGTTGCTGGCCTAGAATACTCAGTGTCCTTTGTTTTTCTTCTGGGCTTAATTTAATAATACTGTATTTTTCTTTGCTTCATTCAAGATTGAGCAGTTCAGGAAAGAATCTGCATGTACCTGTGCAATGAGTGTTCTCCTGCTAAGTCAAGTTGCATTTGCCACAAGTGCTGCCAAAAGCTGGGTTTTCTCTTCTTTGAAATGCTAGAGAGGTTTGAGAGACAGCACTGAAAGTTCATCAAGAAGTAGCTGAAACTACTTGTAATTGTGGCCTGGCAGGACAGTGCTGGTGGCTGCTAAAATCAGGTGTTCATTGGCTCCTTTTTCAGCCACACACAAGGAATTTGAAATAGCTGTAGAGAAATAATTTTGCAATTGCTGCTCTAAGTCCCTGAGAATGGAGTTTTGAGGCAGATGATGCATTTTGGCTATATGTGATTTTTAATTTTAAAACTGGGCTTACAGCTGGATTAGTTCTCTCATGGGATGGTTTTCACAACTCAACTGAAATTTTCAGTGAGTTTGCCCCTCATTTTGAGGAAACTCCTTTTTTGTTACTAAGCTGTGGGCAGAATAGGAGTTCCATAAACATACATTGTATGTATTTGGGGCTCTTTAAAAGAGAGCTTTCAGTTTCAAGAACCTTTATTTTTTTCTCTTCATTTGCAGCACTACAAAGGAGAGATGAGTTTCCAGCCTTATCAAGGAAAGGTCTCTGTCTTGCCCTGAGCTGAGGTTTAGCTGTCAGCTTTGCAGCACCTATTTATAGTTGGAAAAAAAAAAAAGGCAGCAAGTACAGTGGGGTTCCTTAGCCCATCATAGAGGGGAATGCATCCAGACATGAAAACAATCTTTTTATGTGTCACATCACAGTGTATTGTGGACCCCTAACCACAGAGGAGTAGGACAAGGACGGATTTGGGATCAGCTCATGCTGGATGCTGCCAGGAAAATGTTAGGTAATGATCATGGTTATTGTGAATAAAATCTTTGCTCACAGGGTGATATTTGTGCGCTGCTGCTTTCTCTAAGATTATTTCTGAAGGAAATTACTGTGCTGGGCTCTGTTGCAGATGGGTAGGTTGGTTTGTCGTTTTTTCTAATGGCTGTATGTGCTATTTTTCTTGAGGCAGCTCTTGCTGGCTTTCACTTTCCAGTTCAGCAGTTCCCAGGGTAGGGGAAGCATATTTTGGCTTCTGTGCATGCCAGGAACAAAACAAAGCAGCATATCTGAGCAGAATTAGGTTGCACATTAGGTTGTAAGCAGAATTAGGTATTCCCCAGGTTAATAGGGAAATTTTATAGTTGGCACTAAGTAGTGTACTCAGGCTTACTCAAGGAAGCTGGTCCACTCACAGTCTGCTAAAAAGCAAAGAGATAGTGGATGACTGTAAGGGTTTATTTTAAAAGCAGGAGATTTCCTTCTGTGTAGCACTACTGTAGAAATGGCTGGTCTGCCCTGCTGCCCTCAATTCAGACCTTGGCACAGGCTGATGTACAGCTTTGGGAGTGGGTGGATCCACGTGCCAGGGTCACCTACCTGAGTGTTGAGGGCAAATGCAAGTATTTCTTTAAATTTGGTTGTTGTGGGGTTTGATTTTTTTGGAGGAGGGAGCTTTGAGGTTTACAGTAAAGTGCAGTAGGACCTTTCTAAAGGCAACATAAAGCAGCCAGCCCAGCCTAATGGCACAGCCTTAACTGCTATGACAAACCTTTCTCTCTGCAGATGTGTCTCACTAGCAGGATGCCTGGGCTGAGAGGGTCTCTCTTCAGAGCACACCTCCACTGCCTGCAGAGGTGATACAGCATGCAGGACACAGTGTCAGCTGTGCACCCTGTCCTTTAGGGGTGATTTTGCCAGCCTGAGGTGTAGAGTTGGACAACAGGGACACCTCCATGCCCCAGCTCACTGCTTGGCACAGTGTGGGGGCAGATCCATCCTTAAGGCTACAGGTGGTGTAGCATGGAGGTGATGCAGCTGACCAGGAGCCAGAGGAGCTAAAAGGCTGGTGAGAAGGACTGGTTATTGGCTGGCTGAAGAACCTTGTTTTTATCCTGAGGGCTCGTGCTGGTCGTGCCTTTGTGTCTGTATTGATGTTTCTAATGCAGCTGACCCCTCTGGAGATGTTGGGGGTCTGCTGGTGCCCTGTCACCCCTCTGGATGTGGGATGGTGTGCAAGGAATCCCTGTGCTCTGATGTGCTGGTCCTGTGACTCGATGGTGTTTAGTAGGATGCGTGGTCCTTGTGGAAGGCAAAAGATAATTATGCATTTATCCAGATGAGAGCATGGTCTGGCCTTGGGGCTGAACTCCAGCTCTTGGGGAAAATAAGATAAGCATATTAACAGGCAGTGTTTACTCCTCTGTGTGTTACCTGAGAGCATCTCCTTAGTGTGTGAGGGACTTCTGTCAGGGGAAAACCTTCCTCCTCTGGGGTCTGGAAAGATTGCTGGATGCTGGCCAGGTCTCTGAATTCGTCATCTTTCCTTGGTGGAGGAGACCCATCAGTTCTGCAGCTGTGTGTCTCATGACTTGGCTTTTATAGGGAGTGGGCTTTTTGCAACAGGTTAATTCCCTGCCAGTTCAAACAAAGAGCCTGTGACACTTGGAGGAAGTTTTACATAAGCCTTTTATGGAGACCAGTTTTGCTGGAAAGACTGCTGTTAACTGAAACAACACTAAGGTTTCTTTCAGCAAAATCAATTAAAAATTACATGCTGGAAACAGATGCTGAATGCCTTTCCTAATTACATACAGCCACTGTTAACAGAGCAACTTTTATTAGTGTGCTGTTTGCTTTTTCCATGGGTCAAGACAGTGTGGACATGGGATTCCTCATGTTGACTCTTTGCTGTTTTTTTGTTGTTGGTTTTCTGTTTGGTGTGGGGGGTTTTTTTGTGGGTTTTTTTTTGTTTGTTTGGGTTTTTTTTTTTTTTTTTTTTTTGCAACCGGTGATTTTGTTTATTCTTGTCTCATGCCCTTTTTCACATCTGGAGCCAGCTCTTGTTTCCCCTGAAGGCAAGGGGCTTTCCCCAGGGAGGTAAATGAGCAGTCCAACTGGATCTGTGACTGATAGCAGCACTGCTCTCTCTGCAAGGCAAATGGGCTGGCTGGGGGCTACCCAGGGATTACTGCTGGTTTGCTTAGGTGCCATGCATAGCTTTGTTTTCTTGGCAAATAAAGATAAGCCTCTGGTTCAATGAGGTGTTTTTAAGCTTTTCTGAAAGATCTTATAGCAGCCTGGAGACCTGATAGCAGCCTTCTAATATCCAAGAGGGGTCTACAAGAAAGCTGGAGAGAGACTTTTTGCAAGGGTATGCAGTGATAAGACAAGGGGGAATGGCCTTAAGCTGAAGAAGGGTAGATTCAGGTTAGATACTGAAAAGAAATTCTTTACTGTGAGGGTGCTGAGGCCCTGGCACAGGTTGCCTAGAGAAGCTGTGGATGCCTCATCCTTGGAAGTGTTTGAGGGCAGGTTGGACAGGGAAGGTGTCGTGGCTGTGGGGGCTGGAATGAGATGATCTTTAAGGTGCCTTCCAACCCAAACAGTTTTATTTCTCAGTGAAAATTTTTGCTTGAATGTGCTGCAGGTGATGCCTCTGTAGGTAATCTTTGCTGATTTGATGTATTTTATGCCTCACTTCCCCGTGGATTTGGCTGTGTGAGCAGAGCTGTTTGCATCTGAGGAAAGGGTGGGAAACAACTCAACCAGTGCCAGGATGGGTGTGAGTCTCCATAACCTCAGCTGTGGGATCTGCTTGCTGTCACTTCAGGAGCTCTGTTTGGGAGAGCTCTGAGGCTCAGTGCTGTGTGGGATTGGGGCCCCAAAGACCAGAGTGGATATAAATGTAAGCAGAGCAAAGTGAAGCATGTGCTGTGTTCTGGGAACAGCAGAAGGGATGAAATATAAGCTGATTATCTGGTGAATGAGTGAAGTAAATCAGCTAAAAGCTACAAACTGGCACAGAATAACCCACCAGCAGTCCCATCCCTACAGCAACTGCTTAGTGTAGAAGAGGAATTTTCATGCTGGAGTCTCTGGAAACGCTTCTTTCAGCTTTAGAAAACATAAAGGGCTGTGTCTGAGGGTCAGAAGTGTAGTGATGTCTGTGGCTATCTTATCTGACAGTCAGCAGCTCGTGTGGACTGATTTGTGCTTCTAGACAGTGCATCTTCCACAGAGTTTTCCACTCAGATGTGGTTGTTGCATGCTGGTGAGATGGGCTCTTTTACAGCCTCTGGCATGCAGTGCTTAAAGGGTTGTTTCTCTGCACTTGATCAAATGGAGAGTGCAGAGAGGAAAAAAAACACCCCAGCCTCTCACGTTTCCGTGTCATGTTCAATCAGTCAGAGTGCAGGACAGTTCAGTCCTGATTCACAGTTATGCTTACCAAGAGCAGTCCTGTTTTGAGATCCACAGATCAGATCTCTGTGCCCCATTGACTCCACTGTATATCGTCTGTGAACTTTGGTGGAACTTTCCACATGACTAAGGACTACTGAATAGCCCACAGAAGTTGTTGCCTCTGCTAGTGTCTACTTTTCCTTTATGGTTATTTAAAGGGACTGATTTGAAACCTGCAAACTCTGCACATAATGAGTTTGTATAAATCATTAAAAAAACCCAGCTTGAAGGGGCCTCAAGAGTTTGTGTAGCTCATCCACCTGCCCCAAGGCTGGAGAACCTTTGCCTGAATGCCAGTCTCTCATATTTCACTCTTTTTTGGTGTACCTGCTACATTTGCATATATAAACATGTGAACTCCTACAGGCACAGAGTCTTTTAGTGAATGCTTGCAATGAGAGCTCGGTGTTGTTTGAGAATTCTGGTGCTGGTGCAACAAAAATAAGCAGTACTGCTCATCTGTGGAGGGGCTAAATGATTAGATGTGAGTTGTGTTCTGGCATTCCTTTTGTGACTAATACATCATCATGGAGGCATTTCACAATTAAAGAGCATGCAGGTCCAATTAAGAAATAACTATGTGTAACAATTACAGACAAGTTTGCAAAGAAAAGAGACTTAGAAACCAGAATTAGGCTCAATCTTTAAGTCCCAGAGCACTGGAGAATATTTAGATTAGAACTTTTAAAACTAAGAAACATTTCTACAAAAATACTGGTTTTCTGTCTTTCCTGCTCTTTTCATTCTATTTTAAAGGCATAAAAGTCACCAGAAGGAGAAAACATAAAAATTGAAATGTATTTTATGTTACTTAAAATTTATTTTTAAAAACTGGTCCTAATATCACTGTTATGTTTTTAGCCAGAACTGCTCATCTGACTTTTAACATGTTCCCTGATACCAAGGGCATTCAGGTATATGATTTCACGGATGATTTTGGAAACATTTGCTCTGAGATCTCCAGAATTGCCCAGCATTAATCCAGTAATTTTATTGATCTTTGTACCCATCTCAAAAGGAGGAAGCTTTCAGTGCCACTCTCTGAGAACATGAGCCCTGGGTTGGCATTAGGGAGGCTGATATATATAGCTGGGGAAAAGGTCTCTCTGTCAACCTTAATAAATGTTTTGTATAACTTCTTGAAAGAAGGATTATGCTGACAAAATGCTGTTGCATCTGCTCCTCTGACTTGCTGAAATGGAAGATTTCTTGCATCACAACATGTTGCAGTGAGTGAAGTTGCTGTATTTGTGAGGGACACAGTGAGATACTCTGTGTTGAAATATTTGGCCTTCAGCACAGCTGTAGTTAGCCAGGGAGAATTTGACTTACTCTTTTAGCTGCAGCACAATAATAATCCCAGTGTTTAGATCTTGTTCTTTGTGCCAGGGAAGCAGGTGGGTTACTCTGCTTTTATGCAAGAAGAGAAATTTTGTAAAGCCATCCAGCAACTCTTAATATCTGTGGTGCATCACTGTCACACCCTGTCTATAGATTCTATTTCAGAGCTGCCTGTAGTGATACAGATATAAACTAAAAATAATAACACAATGGAAAATTTCAACTATGACAGGGTAGTGCTGCAGTAATAAGTGTTTTACAATTCAGAATGTCTGTGGGAGAGAATTCCCTCTTCTGCCACTGGTACCCTGGGCAGGATGGTGGGCAGAGCTTTGTTTCTGCCCTCTGTGTGCCAGCTGAACTGGTGCTGGGGCTTGTCCTTAGCTGCTGGTGCAGGCCAGGATGTTTATGGGGCCTGTTCTCACTGAGCAAGGGGAAGGCATTGCTCATCATTTGGCCTCTGAGTCATGGCACCTTTGCTGTTAGTAGGATGGAGAACCTCCCCTTTTATGAGGCTGTGCCTGAGGGCACCATTTAATCTTGGGATTGTATTACCTGGTTATTATTCCACTGCAGTAGTAGCAGTATTCCAGCTGACAACAATGGAAAGGGGAGCAAGCCTTCAAGTCTCAACCATGTACAAATATGATATATTCAGAACCATGGAGATCCTCCACGCTCTGAGCTCTGATTTCTTCTGAATCAATTAAAGTTTCACAAGCACCATTTATTATTAACATCCAGAGGCACTTCCACAAATCTCTCAGCAGCATAGTAAGGGAGTGCTCATGAATCAAGAGAATGACTTCCAAGTAGGAGAGGTTATTTACTGGCTAAATCCCTGATCCAGGCATACTGCCATGGCTAAGTCTGTCCAGTAGGATGTGAGCATCCACATCTGAAGCATTTCTGATCTGAAGCATTTTTGTCATGGTGCCTGCCCAGAGTGGGTCATGCCATCTTTGGTTGTTGTGCTGGAAAAGGAAGGGGGATGGAGGAGGGGATAAATTGGGAAAAGCAGGGTTAGCTGTGCAAGGTAGCAAGGGGACATGATGCCATGTGCAGACCCGTGTGGCAGCAGGGGCAGTAGGAAGTGCTCGCTTCATTCCCTCCAAGGACATTCCAGGCAGCCAGCGTGGGCTCTGGTGGTGAGGCTGCAGTGGGTCTCAGTGCCCAGACTCTGTGGCACTTGTGCTAAGAGTCTGAGCTGGTGTGTGACATTTAGCAAGCAGGCTTTGGGTTTTCTCCTCCCTTCTCTGGATCTTGTTACGTTCCTTTTGACATTTACCTGGGCATGAAAATGTAGCAGGGTCCCATGTCCTTGTTGACTCGTGCCTAAAAGCTGAGTTAGTGTGCTTTGTATTTCTGTTTGTCAGTATCTCTTAACTATAAGTTGAGGAATTGTATTCTTATCTGTGCTTCGGGAATTTTGACACAATCTTATCAGCTTAATGTAACCTTTGACATTTCCTGCACCTTCTCTTTTTTTTTTCCTTCAGCTTTATAACCATTCAACCACAGCTGGAGCTCCCCATTCCAGTATTGCTCATATAATTTCTCATATATTTTGAGCAGTAGCTTGAAACTTGGTGCCCAAACAGCAGCTTAACAGCCAGAATTTCTACCTTCAGACCCTGTTGAGCACAGAGGGAGCAAAAACCTTGGCAGCTGACTCCTGTTTCTTACTACTCTGTCCAACCTTGATAAATGAGAAAGCCAAGGAGAAGCTGTGACTGCTGCCAGCTGGCCAAGCTCCCAAAGAGATAGTCCACCCACTGGGAAGGTCAGGGAGCACTGCCAAGCCACTCCACCCTTGTGTGTCTGTCCTGCTTCTGCTGGGGTCTCTTTGGGGCCAGGGCCAACCCCCACAGGAGGGTGACAGGTCTCAGTGTCCTTTGTTCTGCTTGGGATGCAGCAAGCCAGGGGAGATAAGGCAGTCAGCTCATGCCTCGCACTGCAGAGTTAATTTTGAAGTTGGGGTGGCCTGTGGATGGCAGCTGATCTGCTGGTGGTAGGTTTGAGATAGGACTGGTGTAACTCCTGCTTGAATTGATGTTTTTTTTCCCCATCCTTACACAAGAGAAAATGCCCAAATAAACTTTTGTGGCACCATATCTGTTAAATAAATATCTTTTATCAGCGACTGAGCCATTTGAAACATAGTTCCCTGTCTGCTTTCAGAAAAGGCAATACTAAACTGTGCTGCTTCTTGGAACTCATGGAGTTTTGGAAATGAGCCAGAGCAAAGGGAAACCAGCTTTCAAACCCCTAAAGCGACAGATCATCTGTGGCTTGAGTGGGCTGAAGTTGGATTCATGCGTGGAAAGTGTCCATGTCACAGATCCCCCTGCACTCTTTTGATCTTGTGAAATTGCCCTGCTCACTCAAACTGGTGACTGCCCTGACAGGGGTGGCCCTGGGGGAAGGACAGCTATTTGGTGTGATAAAATCAATGGGAAACTGTCCTGCAGCCTGCCCTTTTTACTGCCCCACATCATCTCCACTCAGAGCTGACAGTTTTCCCAAGCCACAGGATGGTCAGGAGAAGTTCCTGCCAGAACTGTTGGGTGCTGCTTCCCAGCACCAGCCTGTGGCATCTCTGGATCCCTGCTGGCCAGGAAGCAAAGGCCAAATATTGGCAGGGAGCTGACATTGGAATGGGGACACATGGAAGAGAGAAGAAGGTCTCTGGAGGCCTGGCTGTTGCCTGTGCATGAGTTAAATATGGCCTGGAGTATTGGGTACCTCACGTTCTGTCATGTCCAGGACAGGGTAATTGAAGTCACTGTTTGATTGCCTGAGAGCCTTCCCTACTTTCTCCTCACTGTCTTACAACCAGGCTCATGCTGAAATTCTGCACCTCTTCTCCAGGGAAGCTCCTAATATTTCCAAGTCTTTGCTTTGCCTGTGTCTTCCTTGGGACTTTGCTGTGGTTTTGGGGTAGTTCAGGTTGTTCCCCTGTTCCCTGGGGGATGCAGTTAAAAGACAACTGTCCCTCAGTAGAGCTGGGATATAAAAATAGGCACATCATTCCCATACAATCCCTATTTCCCTGAAGCCCACAGTATGTAAGGATGCCTGGAGCCCCTGGGTGTAGCACAGGCACTGCTTGCTCCCAGGCTTCTTTGGGCTGTGCTGGCACAGCCATGCACAGCACTGGCCAAGTGAGTGTCTGTCCCAGTGCTGTTATGTAAGGAGGAATGTCAGCATTAATTACCTGTCTTGGCTTTGGGTTTCATTCTGTCCCTCCAGACACCACAATGAGTCGAAGGAGATTCAGCGTGGCTTCTGCAAACAAAACAAACTTTATTTCACAGGCTCTGGGCTTTGCTGCTTTCTGCCAGGAGCATCCACTCTTCTGGGATGTTTTCCCTTTGTTTCCCTGCCACTGAGGAGGGACAGCAGTTTTTCTGGAGATGCTGCTGAGCATAGCTAACATGCTCAAGTATTTGAGCTGCAGGGAAGCTGGCACTTCAGTCAGGCCGATTAAAAGGGAAAAATTAACATTTCCCTTTGCTCTCAGCCACCTTCCTGCATCCTGAAGGGCTGGAGGAGGGAGAGATGCCATCAGAGCTGTAGAGGTTGGCTGGGACAGAAGTGTGTGCTGGGCCAGAGGTATCTGTGTGGATCGTGTTCTCCCTAATGGCTTTCCTCCCCCCTTCTGAAGTCATTTATGCTCATTAAGCCAGGATGGAAACAAACCCAAACAACAACAGTCTACAAAATAATTCCGTCACTCCAGACTGGTTCTCTTTTTTTTCCTCCAGTGAAGCAATTAGTCTCCTGTGATCCCATTTTTAGCCAGACTGGAAACAACCAGCTGGACAATAGTGAATTCCTCTTCTGGCAGAGCAGTCATTGGATCTACTCCCTGATGGGAAAGGTGAGGCGAGTTCCCTTGCCTGTCTCTAGGGGAAGAATCTCCCTGCAGAAATTCCTGTGGGCCTTGCTGAAAGCCCTATTTTTGTGCAGCCTCTCCCAGTGAGTCACAGCCTCTGGCTCTCTGGCTGCTCTGGGAGCTCTCAGTACCATGGCTTTTCTGCCAGCCCACTGCAGGGTTAATCCTCTGTGGTTTTGCTCCCATGCATGTACAGCCCGTCCCACTCGCTGGCTGATGATGCCAATTGTGGGTGCCAGAAAGTCATGAAGTAACTTGTGGTTTACACCAACAGCAGACCCATCTAGGACTCATGTGGAGGAGGGGTGAGACTTTTCCAGTCTCGCTCATTTGAGTGGTACTTGGTGCTAGGAATGGCTCACCTTATCCTAGGAATGGCTCAGCCCATGCTGGGGGACAGTGCTGTGGAGCAGCAGAGTGTGATATGAGCAGGGTCTGGCAAAATTCGGGGTGTGTGGTAGGGAAGAGAGGGGCTGGCTGAAGTCACTGAGACTGCCACCTGGACAGGCTGCCCAGAGAAGCTGTGGATGCCCCATCCCTGGAAGTGTTCACGTCCAGGCGGGAGGGGGCTTGGAGCAACCTGCTTTAGGGGAAGATGTCCCTGCCCATGGCAACTGGGTTGGAATGAGATAATCTTTAGGGTACTGTCTAACCACAACCATTCTGTGATTCCTTTCTGTGATTCCCTGAAGTCCTGTGTAGCACCACACAGAGCTGTGGGGGGAGCTTGGCCAGAGCCACCCGGTGCTGTCCTCTGCCGGGGCAGAGCCTGCAGCTGTGCCACACACGGGCCTTCCTCTTGCCTTTGAGGTTTCTGTGGGGTGTGGGGAAGCATTGGATTCCCCCTCCATCACTGCCAGGCATGCAGCACCCTCTCTGCCCTGAAAAGCACGGATGGGACAGGGTGTGGAAGGGCAGGTACAGCTGGAGAGCATACAAAGAGTGGCTGTGCTGCTGGAGGAGGAGACTTAAATCACTTAAATCAGAAAAAGGGATCTTGCTGTCTCTAGGTTCTGAAAAGCAGCCCCAATGCCACCTTAGCAGCTGGACGGTGCTAAACCCAAACACTTCCCTTTCAAGATGCAGGAAGGCTCTAAGCCCAAATCCATGTTTTAGCTCATGCACATGAGGTAAAAGCCACAGGGTTTCTAGTCAGGTGCCAGGAAAAGCTGCAGCTGCCCAGAAAAGGGCAGCTGAGGACAGAGGGGAGCTCTGCTCGCTGGGCTGCTGGGATTAGGAGCGGTTCACCGCGTGTTTGAGGCGTGTGTCACCAGCACTGAGCTCTGACTCCTGTGGTATGAAGGTGCCATGTGGGCTGTGGAGTGCTTCTGCTTGAGATGAAAAGCCAGGGTGGAGAAACACTTGGTAAAGAAGTCTGCCAGGCAGGCTCATCTGGGGATGGGCAGAAAAAGTGTTTCTGCCTGATCCCTACAGCTTGGATCAGCTCTGGGACAGAGCCTGCAGCATCCAAGCATCACCCGGGGTGTCGGCTGCTCCCGCTCCCTGCCTGGGCAGAGCCACCTCGGTTGCTGTGGAGGGATGAGAGACTGTTGATAAACGTTGTCATCTTGTTGGGTGTTCCCTGTTTTGAGTCATTCCCACCACGGTGATGGTTGCTGGTGGTGCCAGGAGTGCCAGCAGGCGCTTGGGGTGGGGGCAGCAAACCAAATGCCCAGGGGTTGAGTTCCAGGTGGGTGGGATGGCTGTGGAGATGCAGGTGTGTGCAGGGGAAACTCAGGGATTCAAAACCTGCAGCGCAAAATTGAGGATCAGCTGGAGAGGAAGCAGGATGGGTTTGTGTTTGTATCATTGTGGTGCTTCCCAAGTCACCACAGGGACAATGGGAGGTGGGAAGTGAAGTAACCCAGTGTTTAACAGCTGATTCCAAATGCTCTTGGCATAAAAGCCAACATAAGCTTGATGGGAAAGCAGCTGCTGTGTCATGGTGGGGTTGATTTCCTGTTAACAGCCCAGGACAAAGCACACTGCAGCACCCACAGCAGCACCCCCAAACAGTGTCCTGTGCTCTCACAGCCATGGGATCATTTCAGGTACTGTGGAATCATTCCTCAGGCAAAACCATGGAGAACTTTGCAAACCATTTGTGAAGTAGAGTATTGGGGAGTCTGTTTGAGAACAGAGATGGAGGACAGATAAACTTAGAAATGATGTCCCCAAAGTGCAGAGAGGACATTGGCCATCTATTGCTCCATGTCTGCAGATCCATCTAGAAAAGTTCAGGGGTTCATTAGCTTTAATATGTCTATTGTGGGTGATGCATTTCAGCATGTTGGTATTAAAATAATGCCCTTTTTATTCCTTTTTCTCAGGACAGTACAGTCATTCTGCTTTCCTTGAGCCTCCATGGTTTTCCATTAGTCCTCAATCAATTATTTATTCATGGGAGAGCATCTGAGAGCAGCAGTACTTGACTGTGGAGATGAGTTTGAAGCACTTGATGGCTGAACCCACTGGAATTGTCAATAACATTGAGAACTGCTTTCCTGCCACAAAATAAAAATATAGCCTTGTAGGTGGAGAGTGCTAAACTTTTATGAGGACATGAGCTAAAAAAACAGTGCACTTTAGATGTCACCTGGGTGTAACTTTAGTGAGCACAGACAAGGAGTTTTTTGAAAATCACCTTGCCTTCAAGTTGACTAACTTTTGTATTGTTTGATTGTATTTGTATTGATAGAAAATATGTATTGTTGTGCAAGTCTGGCCTGTGTTGTAAACATGGGAGGTCTAGGTAGAAAATCTGTAATTCTCAGTTTTGATCTGATGTGGTGCCTCAGCAAGAGGCACCAAGATTTTTGCCTGATGTTTCTTGTCTCTCTAAACTGGAAGTGAGTTTTGGTGGGGATTTGTGATTTCTTCTTCCTGATGAAAGGGATTTATGAGCAAGACATATAGTTGGAGCCTGTGTAAGCAAGGGGGACCTGACAGGTTCAGGTCAAATAGTAAAATCTAAATGTATTAGGAGGCATATTTCCAGATAGACACACAGTACCCTGGGCATCCTTCTCCATGGTCACACGTGCAGAGGCCAAAGGGACTTGTAGGGACTTGATGTGTGAATCTGCTAAAAATTCAAGGGCTGAGCAGTGTGAAGACAGACTTTCCTCATTCATGTCCCATTTCTATTTTTTTTCTTGAGGGGGTCAGTGGAGACAGTGCTTATTTCATTTTGTGATTCATTTGTTTCATACATAACAGGAGCAAGGCAGCTGGCAGCTCCTTGTGCCTGGTGGCTGTGTCAGGTGAGCATCCCTTGGCTCCTGCTCTGAGTTACTGCTGCTTTACTGGCAATCAGGCAGCCACCTAAGGCACCTAATTTGGGAACTTTGGTGTTTTTTTCAGCTGCTGAGTCAAGTTTAGAGGGCCTGAAGTGGCTTGGGAAAGCATCTGTTCCCCTGTGCCAGCTGAAAAGGGAGCCTGGACCAATGAGACTTGAGGTTAAATAGTTGATGTGATATGGGGATAACACCAGCCAGCATTGTTGGTGGGCAGTTTGGGGCGTGTTTGGTGCTGTGTGGCATTTGGGTGACACATGGGAGCTGGTCTGTCCCTGCTGGCCTGGCACAAAGGTTGGTGTCACCGGTTCCTGCATGCAGGCAGCCTGGGAGGAGTCAGAGTGGGACTGCAGAGAGCTGAGCATGCCCAGCCAGGAATTCCACCTGGCTCTGCCCTGCTCATCCAGGATTCTTGGGCTTCACACAGCTGGGGTGAATCATCTGTAATGAGTGAATGACAACAGTAATTCTCATTAAATGAGAAACTAAATCTTAGGATAATGACCCCTCTTCTAGGCTCCTACAAAAATCTCTTCCATTTTATATTTAAGTGATTGTTGTGGTCAAAAACAGAGAGATCAGAGCAGTCAGAAAAGCACAAAGGTTTGCCCAAAGGTTCCCTGGAGTCTTAGAAAAAAAAGAGCCCATTATATCAGTGATAGTGTCAGTTTGTTTTTTTTAAGAAACAGCTCTCAAGACAGCATTTCCTAGGAAATTCATTCATTTCTTCCAAGGGGACCCAGGCAGAACCCCCTCCTGTGCAGCAGTGGGATGGCTGTGTGCTTGGTGCCCACAATGTGTCACTAGCAAGGAGACTTTTTCTTTTACTCTGTGCATAAAAATTCAGTGCAGATGGTGAGATTTTGAAAAGCAGCCTTGCTGGGCCAGCACGGATGCTCCCTCAGAAGTTAATGGTAAGTTTGGCAGTGGAAATCTACAGGCCAAAGCAAGGTGCTTTTAAAAATCCTGTCTAAAAATACAATACTTCTGCCTTCAGCTTTGTTTATTCCATTATAGAAAGGAGATTAGCACCTATAGCCTTAGCTTTATAAATCTGGATCTGTAATTCAGAGCCTTAATAACGTTAAGTAATTTTTTTTTTCTCAGGGCCTATTTCAAAATTGAGTGAACTGGACGAGAGTTGTTTCTTTTAATTGATTTCCCTGGATTTAGAGTCAGGCTCAGAGTACAGTGAACCTTACCTGTATCAGATGAATGTGGAGAAGTCTGCCTGACCAGATTTACAGGTTCCAGGCAGGAGTGTCCTTCCCACAGAGCCAGTACCAGCACAGGTTGGTTTGCTGCCCATGCCAGTGCCAGATGCAGTCTGCACACATCATCCTGATGGATAGGGACACCTTTATTTTTATTTTCTTTATTATTTGTAGGAGTGAAATATTCCCCTTAGGATGAGCGTGAGGAGGGTGGATTCCACAGCCGCTGTGGGATGAGCAGGAGATTTCCTTTGGTGTGGAATGCTGGCTCATTCCCCCAGGGCAGGCTTAGTGGCACACAGCAGTGAAATGGGGACCTGTCGCTGTGCTGGGGGAAGGAGGAGCCTTTTCAGCAGCACAGCCCAACCCTGATGCTACCAGGGCAGCTTGGAGATGGGACAGGGCCTTCAGGAGCCCTGTGGTGGGCTGTGGGCAGCTGCTGCTGACTAATCCTGGATAACTCTCACTCCATCTTGCAGTGTTGAGACCATGCTGTGCTGTGGGCACAAACCTGATTTCATTTTAATTTCCATATCAGGCTTTGAATCAACTTCGGTCTATTTTTGTCAAAGTGACACAGCAGGCTTGTGCTTTTTAACCTCTCCTAGCTCCATCAGTCCCCTGATCCTTGCTCCTGCATTTGGGTCTTGAGTCTGTTGTGTGCCTCCCCTGAAGACTTCAGGCAATGGGATGCACAAAAACAAGCATTGTGGTTGGTGGGGTTTTTTTCTTTTCTTTTTTTTTTTTTTCCCTTTTTTCCTCTTTTTCTGGCAATGGTAAAATAGGAGCTCTGTTGGGAGCAACTCAGCAAGTAATGTTTCAGGGCCAGCAAATTCCAGTGCTGCTGCCCAGTGGGACTGAGGAGTCTGTCACAGGACTAGGCTGGCAGCTCATCTGGAGAGGGAACGTGTGGCATCCATACCAAAAACTGGACACTAAGCCCTTTTCAGTCCACCTCTCCCCTTCCTGCAGGAAATAGAAAGACAATTGCTCTGGGATTCAGGGAAACACTTCAAGTGTAGCTCCTCTTCCCTGATTAGAGTCTCACATAAAAGTGCATTAAATAATATTTAGATTATATATAAGTATCTATTAAAAAAGCATACATTATAAATACACACCAATTTGGATGTATAAATATATTTGGATGTATAAATATATTTGGATGTATAAATATATTATGTATATATATATTATATATTAAATATGTAATAATATTACATGGTATGATATGATATTGTAGGATAGGATAGGATAGGATAGGATAGGATAGGATAGGATAGGATAGGATAGGATAGGATAGGATAGGATAGGATAGGATATTATTACCATCTTTGGGATTACTGCAACGTGGTAACCTCCAGCATGCCTGTGTTTCACCAGTAGTGGCTCTGGCTCATGGCTGCCCCATTTCACATGCCCTCCATGTCTTTTGGCCCTTGTAAAGCTGTCTTTGGACACTGTCATCAGCCCTCTTACAGCTGCTGTGGGTGTAATAATAGGGAAGGTGTGCCTGACCCCAGAGAGACTCAGTGAGGTCCCACTGGATCTGTACCACCAGCGTGGGGGAAGCTCTGTGATTATCTCTCGTGGTATGCTCAGGGTTTTTAGTCTCTGCCTTTATTCTTGAGCCTACCACTCTTGTTTTAAGTGGAGGATGAATCACTCCTGCCCATCTCAGCAGCAATGAAATCCTGTGAGTAATTGTGTTAAGCTTCCACAGGTGCCCTTCTGAAGTGCCCAGAGGGAGGGGAGGTGGGAGTGCTGGTGCTTCAAACCACCAGAGAGGTCTTGGACGCTGGGTAATGCCATCTCCTGTGCTGTAAGAGCAGTCAGTGCCTTGGGCACTGTTCTGTCTTCACAGCAGCAGCCCGGGGTTTAGCAGGAGAGGGCCAGTGCTCTGATGTGGGCCAGGGAGCTGCTTCCAGGGAGCCCTTGCAGGCAGGAAGGGGTCAGGCAGATGGACAGCCAGCAGCACTGGGTGCCAGCCCATCTCTGCCAAAAACCCCATGGTGCTGCCTTAATGCAGGCAGATTGCTTGCAGAAACTTGTCCTTGTGCTTGAAGGGCTGCTTGACTTTAAAATAATAATGACAGAGCACTTCTGGGTACAGTGCTTGCCAGTCTGTTTAGTCTGAAGCCCAAGCAACAGAGCAAGAATCAGACTTAACCTGTGGGTGTGCAAGACTGATACCAAGTGCCCTTGGACTTCCTGAAGAGCACAGATGCAGCTGGGAGGATCTGTCTTGGGCTAATTCACCCACTCCTGACCTTGCCCTCAGGGCAGTCTGTGGCCACGTGAGAGTTTTGAGAATGTTCTAGTGCTGTGTCTGACCCTGGACTTGAGTGCATATTGCATCAGTCTGTAACATCTTGTGTTGCAAGAGAGGTGGAGCCTGCTTTGGAGGCTGAGTATCCCTAATCCATCACACCTTTATCCTAACACGTGGCTGCAGAGCCTTTCCAAAGGTCTGTGCTCTGTGTGCCACCAGGGCGGGATGGGGGAAGCAGAGCCAAGGCAGGAGTCTCCTGTTGGACTCTGCCACATTCCAGCTGTCTGTGGAGTCTGCAGGATGTGCTGTGGTGGGACGAGGCTGTAAAAGCCCCAGGAATGGTGCTGGGCTCCTGGCTGGAGGTGGCTGTAGGATGGACCTTTCCCACGAGCCTCCTCTGGCTACCATGGCCAGCAGGGACAGGCAGCTGTCTGCTGTTAAATGGCCCAGCAATCAGTGTGGATTTTCAGAGGAGTTTCACTTACTTGTACCACTTACCCTGAGCCTGAGTTGGATCCTTGAATCATTATATCACATTTCTGCTATTGCTTTGTTTGTAAGAAATGAGAAGGTCAGCCTGGAGCCATGGTGGCTGTATTTACAGTCCCTAAACACTTAAGTCTGGTCAGCTTTTGAAAACAGCTTCTGGCTGGTAGGCCAGTGTAGAAAGGCAGTTGCTATGTTTCATTCCTACTTTCTGGTAATTACAAATTACAAATATCTGGAGAGATCCTCCCTTCATTTCTGTCCTGTTAAGCTGCACTACAGTTTGCTGCAGCCAGGCTGTCTGTGTGGCTGACAGTGGTCTGGGTGGGTTTCACCTCACAGGTTGTTTGGAAACCAAAAGAAATGTTTTCTTTACCCAAAGGAATGTTTTCCAAGGAAACAAAGAGTTGGAGTTATGTTTTGCAGTCCCTGTGTATTTGGACATTACTTGGTGCAGTGCTGGGGAAGATGGGAAGCACAGACTAAATCCTGTGGGATTTTAGGGATTGTGCTGGGAAGCTGCAGGTGTGTAAAGCAGCACTTTCCATCTCAGCCTGCAATGCCCACTCAGTGGTGTGTCTAAGTGCCTACACACTGGTTATGTGCTGGGTAACAACAGTGTCCTACCTCTTCTTATTTGGCAGCAAAACTCAGGATTTCAACTGTTTTCGGTGCAGCTTGATCCTTTTCTGATCTCAGCTTTGTGGCTCCCTTTATCAAACACCAGTAATCTGGTGTTTCAGTTGTCATTTCAGTGTTTCCTCCTGCTCTAAAGATGTGCCTAAGCAAATACCAGCAGCTCAGCCTGGGTTTTTGTGTCTTAGCTCTGGTAGGATATGTTGCAGGTGTCAGCTTCAGCCTGTATTTACTGCTGCCACTCAGCTTTACCACTGCCTGGGACATGCTTAACTCTTCCTTGGGGCTATGAGAGTATGAGTTTCTTGTTATAAAAGCTTACTTGATCATAGAAATAAATAATGTTTGGTTGTTACTAGAAAAATGTGGGAGATGTGAATCATTTTCTGTGAAGGAATTTATAAGCAAGTTCTCTACAACCCAAGACTTACAGTAGAAACAGCCTTAATTCCCAAAAATATAAAATCTTGGGGACAAAATGTGGAGATCCCTAGTCCAAAGCTGGTGGGAATGGATTCATGAAAATAATTATTTTCTTTGAGTTTTCTGAGTCTCCAAAATTTAGTATGGCAAGAAAGGAAAAGAAGGGGAAAGCAAAGGAAAATGGGAAACATTATCAGCTTCACAGGACTATTTAGGGCTTTACATAAAACTGAGACCCCCATCTGTTCTCCTCCTTATTTAATCAAAGTATGGGTTTAAATCTGTTGTCCACTGTATTTGGAGCAAAGCTCCAACTTGAGAACTATTGCCTTTTCCTTAACTCTCTTATCAACTGTTCTATTCTGCAGGTTGTACATCTTTCATTCTGCTCTGTTGAAGTTGCTTCATTAAAAAAAAAAAAAAAGAAAAAATTACAATGTTTTTGGAGCAGGAGTTGGAAATATGTATTACTTTGGCTACCACAGCAGGCAATAGAAATGCATTTTTCTGCATCATGATGGAGATTGCAGTATTTTTGTGAAGTAAAATTACTTCAGCAGAAGAGGTGGAGAAAAATTAAAATCTCATCTCTGCTTGCAAAGGGACTTGAATGCACGTTTGCTCACCGAAAAGTATTTCCAAGGACTAAAGGGAAAATTTTCCCCTTCAGAAAAGCCAAAGTTACTCATTTAGCTAATTTCAGGTTTGGGGATTTTGTTTTTCATTGTGTATTTTTTGAAAACCATTTGTCTGGAGTTCTGTGTTAGCCACATTTACCTTTGTGGCTGGCACCCACAGCTTTCACGACTGAGTGATCTGCACTGAGATGGGAACACCAGGCTTTAATGAGCTTTAAACTGGACCTTTGAGATTAGCAAACCTGGGATAACCTTGAGGGGAGGCAGGAAGCCAGTGTCTGCCACCCTTACACCTCTGATCCTTACTACATGTGCAACCCTTACCAAAACAGGGTGATGAAACCAAAATAAGGGAAAAACCCACCAAACTTCATCCTTCCAAATACAGTTTCTACATCAGGAGTGAGATGGCAGGTACGTGTATAACACACATTCCCTGGCAGAAGTCCCTGGTGTGGGGAAATTGCATTTGACAGATGCTTGGGAAAAGGACCAGATCATCTGCAATTGTAATTTTGGGTTTTTTACCAACTCGAGCAGCAGATGTGCAAAGAACACCTCTCTCAGTGAGTGACACTGAATCGGCTCATTTTGTCATTTCTTCTGGGTCTAGACTAAACAAGGCCATTAAGCCAGTGTGCCATAGCTGAGGGTGAGGACAAAGACAGCCTTTTCTGAGTCAGGATGAAGCTTGTTTTCCAGGGAAGGTTTGCCAGTGAACGGCAGGACCTCAGCCGGACCTTAGAAACGCAGCCTCAGAAAACCTCTCTGCCGTTACTGCTTCATGGAACTGCTAAAAATACTGAATGGAAAATGCAAGTATTAAGGAAATGAGGTAGATTTGGCCTTTCTGAGCTGGATGGCTTCCAGTTTCATCAGCTTCCCGGAATCCTTGCTGCGAAAATGAAGAGCTCCTTGTAAATCTCAGAGAACTGTCAGTGTTTTTCCTCTCATGTGGCCGTGCTGGCTTACGGGGCTCGGTGCGTGGGGAGACCTGTCAGCATCAAGCAGTGAGTTCAGAGCTCACAACTGCTGGGATGGCTTGGGTCAAATGCTCAAACCACAGCTTTCCCAGGGAATTATCTTATGGGGCAGCCAGAGAGAGCAGGCTCCAGAAGAGCCCGGGGCTGAGGCTGCCACTGTGCTGGTCCACGAGACCTGCTCCGAGAGGGAAGTGTAGGATGATCTCCTGTCACTTTGCCCAGCAAAGAGCATTGAGCAGCCTTCTGTGGTCATGGGAGGTCCTCTTCTGAAATGATCTGCACGTAGCCAAGGGCCTGAGCAAGTGAGAGCCAGAGTAACGTCACATTACAGGTTATGTGAAAATAGAAAATGCAAGTGTTGGGTTTCACAGTGCTGGACAGAAGTCAGGAGGAGACAACAGACACTGTTAATGGGTTTAACGTGCAGTGTGGAGAAGCCAAGGGCTGGAGCTTTGCCTCATGTGGTTAAAACTATGCTTACCCAGTGAGAGGCAGACAGTTTAAATTTAATGGCAATTACAGGGATAGAGGCTCTCTGGGAGGACACAGCCGGCGCAGCGCTCTCGCACCTGCAGGACTCCTGCCATCTCAGACATGGTGCACGGTGCAGCTGACAGGGACTTGGGATCATGTCCTGTGGGGCAGAGGCTGGGAAGTGGCAGTGTGCCCTGGTGACATGGGCAGCAGAGCTGGCCCAGCCCTGTAGCTGTCTCTTGCCTCTGCTCTTCCATGTTCGTGACTGTGTTGCTGCTGGCTCAGACATAAGGATGGTGCATTTTGAGGTATTCCCAAAGCATTCCAGGATGTGGTGGATGTTTCAGGGAACGGGAGGAGGTTTGCTAGGGGGATCTCCAAGCGAGTTCACCAAAATTCCCCTTCCAGCTGTATCTTTAGGGGCACACCGTAACAGTCAGCACTGCCCAGGACCAAGAAGGTGTTTGCTGCATATAAACCCAAGCCAAGAATAAACTGTGCATTTCAGCACATCATGGCAGATTCCTGAAAACAAGGCCTGCCTTCATGCTTGGAGGGCTTCCTTGCCCTGCCAGGAACCACAGGGAAGAGCAACAGGAGCTTTGGCTGTAAACTGCTGCTGGAGATGGGCTGTCGTGGGCAACCACGCACAAACCTCTCCCTGTGCTCGCCTAAAGCCCTTCCAGGACAAGCCTTTGCCCACATGCCTCAGCCTTCATTTGTGATTCTCAGAAGGGAAAAACTGTCTCCTGCTGATCTTCCCACCCAGAGCAAACACTGCAGTGTGAGACAGGCATGGGCACTGTCCTTGGCATCCAAATTTCACTGGCTACTGGGCAGCTCCTGGGCCTGATGGGAAGGGCAGCAGCGTTGCAGAAGGCTTTTTGCTGCCTTGTGTTGCCAAGCCATCTTAAAGTTGAAGAGGGAGGATGTGTGATCTTGTGATTAAGAGCTGGAATTCAGGAAGCTGGAATTCAGGAAGCTGGTGTTTCAGCCTTGTCTCTGGGGGACATGGGCAAATTTTTTAACTTCTGTCCTTTGCTTTCCCATCCATTCAAAAGAGGCTAAGAATACTTTATCTCTTTAGGAGAGGATGTGGCTCTGATTGTCTTACACAATGTGTCCTTGATCTTTCTGAGAATGTGTAACTGAGAGAGGGCTGTGGAAATGCCAATGCACAACAGAGCCATCAACACCCTGATTTTCACTTCAGGGTCATAGGTGGAGGATGAACAGGATCAAGCTGGATTCAGAGTTCAGCTCAACCATAGGTTTTTATATTGATATGGAGATGTCACCACCTATGTTACCACCCTCCCTACTGCTCTCCCTTCCCAGGGAAATAGATATCCAACCAAAGGGCAAAATGGATCAAGAACCAGCATGAGGGAGCCCTGAGACCTTAAAGTGTTTAGTTTTTCAATCCTGATGTGGGCATCGGAATGACTCTGAAGGTGGCTTTGTCCAGGTCCCCCTGTCATGGTGCTGCTGTGACAGCTCTGGGCAGCTCTTGGGCCAACACCTGAGACAGTTCAAAAAATGAACTGTGACCTGTTTGTGCTGCACAGAGCTCCCATCAGAGCTCCTCTCCTGCATCTGCAGTGCTGCCTGGAGCTGCAAAGCAGAGGTGCTATGAGCTGGTGTATTTTTAGGCAGGCATTGCCTAAGTCTGCAGGTGACCCTGAGCTTTCTGGTTGTGTTTCTGACAGTGCTTCTGGCTGCAGGCTGTTTCTGTGGGCAATCTCAAGGTCAGGCAAGCTGATAAGTTTTGGTAGGGCTCTGTCATTTTGGCAGCTCTGCTTTCGATGAGGAGCTCCCAGGCTGTTAGAGGTGATGCACTGGAAAATGTGTCCCCCTGCAGCTTGTTGGGCTGCAGGTCTCTTGTGGCAGTGACAAGGAGCTCCTCACTCCAGTGAGTGCTGTGGGGGATGTTCACTGCTTGTATTAGTGCCCTGCTGGAATTAATACAGCTGGGAGGACTTTAAGACTTTACCTTTTGATGGAGGCATCCTGTGCTGCCTGAAGATTCCCCCTGCCCATGGGGTGTGATGTCAGCGTGGCGTTTATCAGTCAGGCTGATAACAAGGAAATCTGGGACTGAAGCCCCAGCACTCAGGAGAACAGAGAATGTGCTTCCCCTCTGCAGAGGCCTTGCTCTGCTCTCCAGCTCCAGTGTCTGCTCCAGTGCAGCTTTGCTGAATCAGAGTGCAGCCCATGTGCAGCACTTTGCTGCATCATAACATCCTTACACAATCTGACAGCTCTGGCAGCCTCTGCTCCAGTGAGTCCCAGAGCTAAACAAGCAGGAGCCCTGCCAGCCAGGCTTGTGGTGTCTTTGGAAACCCATGTGGGCAAACTCCTGCAGCACCTGCCTGCATTAAATGCCATTGGCAGCATGATGCTTCTTCCTCCCTCCCTTTTGTAAGAGATGAAGCAAAAGAAAACCTCTCCTGCATGACTTCTGTTTATCTTTTTATGATGATGAGGTTTGTCCCGGTTGCAGGTTGAGCTTCTGAGGCCTGGGATGGTGCCTGCATCTGTGTGGGGCTGCTCCAAGCACGCAGTGACTGTGAATGATTCTCATTTTAGGGACTTGAAGCTGGACAACGTGCTGCTGGACTACGAGGGGCACTGCAAGCTGGCAGACTTTGGAATGTGCAAAGAGGGCATTCATGATGGCATCACCACAGCCACCTTCTGTGGCACGCCAGACTACATCGCTCCAGAGGTACAGGAAACCTTTCTTTGGGCAGGAAATGGCCACCATGTGAGAAGTGTAGGTTAGCTTTGGAGCTGCCAGTGTCTTTGGCTTTGCCTTATTTGATCACTGAGCTCAAGGTTTCCTCCTTACATGTATTATCAGCCCCTTGTGAAGTAAAGCATGAGAAAATCTTCAGGCTGCTGTATGCACCAAAATAAGCCTATATTTTTCTCTAGAATATGTGAGGTGAAAAATAGAAATACAGCTGCAAAAATCTTGAGAGGCATATACAGATGCTGTCCCAGCTTGATTTGAAAGGAGATTGAATTCTCCTTTGTTACACTGTTCCTTTTTCTACCTCCTCACACTCCCTGTCATTCCCCAATCTCACTACAAAATTAATAAACACCTCTTTAAGGAACAGCTGCCCTCCAGGTGCTGCCAGATGTTCTGACAAGGTTTCACATCCTTCAACACAACTGAATTCCTGTCTGTGGTTGATGTTCACACCGTTCTCCCACACTCACACTGCTTCCCCTCTCCAGCTGAAAGCCTTGCTGTAGGAGCCAGGTGGGTGTTTTCTTCCCAAGGGCAGGGAGGAGGCGATGTCAGCTCACGCTCGTGGCTGCTCAGCTGCTTCGAGGCTCAGCCAGTTTTGCTGGAGTGCCCCTTCTCCACTTCAGCCCCAGCATCATTCTAAGGGCTTACTTCCCAGATGACCCAGCCCAGCTAATTCAGCCCTTGCTTGAAGCACCTGATGTACCTTTGTGCTGCTCTGGGGGTTCCCAGGGTGAGGTTGTCTCATGTCCCTGGACACCCACCAGCCTAACAGAGAGCGCTGTTAGCCAGAACTTCAGTGTGACTGCTGCCAGATCCTCCTTTCCTCCCCTGTTCCAATGTGAAGCTCCAGGGTTGGTGTTTCTGTCCTGTCTGTGCTGCAGATCCTGCAGGAGATGCTGTATGGCCCTGATGTGGACTGGTGGGCCATGGGGGTGCTGCTGTACGAGATGCTGTGCGGCCACGCGCCCTTCGAGGCCGAGAACGAGGACGACCTCTTCGAGGCCATTCTGAATGATGAAGTCGTCTACCCAACGTGGCTCCAGCAGGATGCAGTGGCAATCCTCAAAGCAGTGAGTTCCTTTGGCTGTTTGCTCTCCATCCTAGCTTTGTCCAGCCCAATTCCAGCAAAAGAGAGCAGGGCCAGGGTATTGGCACATAGAAATCGCATGAGAGCCTGACCCTGACTCTCTTCTTATCTCGGATTGAAGGGTAAACAGAAAGAACATTCAGCCACACTTAGGTGTGTTTGCATAGTTATGGCCTTTATATGGTTTAGTAGCCAATTTGGCAAGCGGAGTGTGAGCCTGTCTGTGTGTCTGGGCATTCCCCTGCTTGGTTAATGATTGACAGTGTGTGGTTGTCTCCCAGAGCTGGAGCAGCAGGTAAACACAGGTTCAATCAGTAGCAACCATATGGCCAAGAAGTGAAGTGAAGGCTTCCTGATAATCCTCTCTGGTAATGCCAGCATCCCCCAGGGTTGCTGCCTATCTGCATGCAAAGGCAGGGGTTTGATTTTTGTGTGTTTGGGAGGAAAAAAAGAGGGAGCTGTACAGCAAAAAGTTTGAGGAGAGCTGTTGCTGGCAACATTCTGTCCTTGTCCTGCCATGTATTCCTGACTTTTTCCATGAGTTCTTTTATCCACGTGCCTCACATCTTTGCCTGTGACGTGGGAATTAAGTTTTTAACATTTTGGGTTGTGTGGGAGCCTAATGCACCTGAACTGCCTGGCTTTTCTATAAGGAATCAAAAGGTGATTCTATGACAATGGTGTTAAAATATGAGCTGGGAGACCTAACTTGACTGTTCTGCTACTGACTTCTTCCTGGCCCTCATCACATCACCAAATATCTCTAAAAACCTTTTGGAAAGAGAAGGATCAGAGTATTCCCTTTTCTTGAGAAAGCACTGTGGACAAAGATGCGTTTAAGAGTGGATACCAGTAAATATTATGGTAATAGAGGATCTAAGAAATAATTGGATAAGGTAGTAATTTATAGAAACTCATGGAGCACTGACCCAAAGAAATGGGGTAGTCAATGATGGGACCATTTGAGGGAAAGAAGAGAGTTTTTAATAGTGAAAATCTGGAGATTTTCTGCTGAAGGTTTTCTGTTGTATATGAGTCAAGCAACTACTTCCTATAGCTGAAAATACATCTGATGAATTTCACTGAAGTCAACTGACAATAAAATCTACTCCTGGAGGAGTAAGAGGAGCTTTGAAATCACAGGTTGTGCTCAGAATTGATAGTTTGTGATGCTGGAAGCCCTCTTGGGTTTTGGAAATAACTCACTACATATTTTAAATATAAGCATGAACTTCAGCCTCACTGCAGCTTCTGGAGCCGTGTTTATGTGGTTGAACTGGGACTCATAAGTACCTCTTAAGTACCAATTCCTCTTCTGCAGTGACAAGTACTAGAGGAGTGGATTTGTTGCAGGTATATTGCATAATTATGAGATAGAGGTAAAGTGTAGTCGTGTAGATGCTTGTCATAACAGGAATCTCAGGGTGTAATAAAATATGATTTGTGTTTCATCCTCTTGATGAGTGTTTTCCTCATTCTGATACGGCCTCCCAGAAACAGCCAGTGCAAGCTGCAGTCACCCCAGGCTGCTCTAGTTTGTGTTCAGAGCCCAAATTTTAACAGCTTAAGGTCCCTTCTGTGATTAACAGACAAGGAACATGATGAGGGGCACTGGAGGAAGAGGGCCAGAATTGAGAAGGGAGCTGAGAATTTAAATAGAAAGCATTGAGCATGTCCAAAACCCAGTCAGCTCAGTAACTGCTGGTTCCTTGCCTGAAAAAGTCTCCTCTCCAGCCCCTCTGCTTGTCTGCTGTATTATGTGTTGCTGGTGACAAACAAATGAAATCAAAGCTGCCTCTCTGAAATGCTCATGCACTGCTCAAGAGAAGCACTACACTGTGTCTTCTCTGGGGAAAAGGATGAAATTTGGGGCACTCACCAGGAGTCTTGGCATTAACTAGTGGGAATTGACAGCTGAGATGTTCACTGGACCTTCAGCTCCTCAGTGTTCCTCCCTGGGTGGCTGCTACCTGGAGGTGATTGGTGCATCTCATTTCAGAGCACTGGTGATGGTTGGCTGCAGGCTGAATTTCTGCAGCTTTACAGTAGCTGCTTTTTGGGCCCAAGAGCTGTTAACTGGAAGAGCTCCTTCTTTCCTCCTTTCCCTCTTACACTGAGTTCTAAAGAAGCATCAGAGCATGATGGCTTTCATGGGAAGGAAACATCCTGTCAAGGTCTGAGGCTCTAGATTAAAATGGAAGCCACACACACAGACACATTGATTTCTTTTGAATGATAACAAATGTTGTCACTGCTGAGGTACTGCATTTTCAATACACTGATAATGTTTGGTCAGTATTTTTTGGTGTTAGTATAACACAGAGTGGTAAACCTGATTTTTTTTGAGAAAGAGTAAATTTTCTATCTGCTAAATATGTAGATTTTCTTTTACACACACTTCTGATGCTAATATTTCTCTTAGATGCAGCATTATGACTAAATGAGCATCTTCTAATTGCTGTTTTGTTTTTCTCCAACAAAACATGCACTGGCGCTCTCTGATTTAGAGCTGTGACAGTGCTTTCTAACCATGATGCTAGGAGCTCTGGAAAATCAGCATCCAACTACTTCAGTGACACAAATGATTGTAAGTGATTACATGGCATGGGAAGCCCGTGGAAGATCAGGGAATTAAACCTGGATTCTCTTGTATTGCAGGCTAAGGCCTTAGTAGCCTTAATAACTGGATTATCTCCTCACTAAAAGTTCTGGTCTCTAACCTTGAACAGGACTAGTGAGAATTCACTGAGTTTGAATGGTATAAAACTCTGAAATGAAAATCAAATTCTTAGGTGTACTTAGGTACAGGTGCTTAGAGATGCTCTACAAATAGAAATATCTAGGTTTAGAAAGCACTTGATCCATTTTCCTTTGTGAAGAGCTTCATTTTAAACAAGGATAGTAAGTTTTAGTACTCATTTCACAGATGCTGTTGCCTCATTTGTCTTTCGTTTTGCGTAATTGCATTTCACCGATTTCCCCCCATCAGAAACCACATTATTTCTGAAGATTGCACCCTGTTCATGTTTGCAGTTTCTTGATAATAACAAAACTACATTCTTAGGGCGTCATTTACGTCACTGGGTGTTCTGGAGGGTTTGTGAACACTGGTACCAACGAAAACAAAACTGACCCCAGTGCCCTGGGACTTCATATAGAATTGAAAGCAGAAATATTTATGCTCCAGAAAAAAAAACCAACTTTTTATCTGTTTCCCTTTCTAATTTTTTTTTTTTTGTCCTTGAAATTTCCCTTAAAGGGGTGGGGAGGGAGTAGGACAGAGGTAAATCAACAAGGTTTGATGGAGTCAGTATTCCCAGAGGAGGAAAGTTGAACATCTCACTTGCCATGTACCCTGCCTTGTACAAATGTGTCACTGGGGAATTCAGGTACTGATGCTTCAGGTCAGGAGGAGAGGACTCAAACTGAGGTCTCCTCTGCTTGTGTGAGCAAGTCAAACTGGGCATGGATTTGCTTGTAGGAGTAATAAAAGTGCAGAAGAGAATTGCTGCTGAATGGATTCAGACCACTTCAGCTTATTCTAGACAGAACTTTTGCTTTGATTTTAATTCCTAAAGGAAAAACATTTCTCCACTGCCCTACCTGAATGCAGTTACAAGGAGCTATTGGGTTTGTGTGTGTCAAATAAATTCTTTCAAATACTCTTTGCCATCAGCTGACAGAGCAGTCAGCAGGGTCTGATCATGGAGAAGCTGTGAGGGAGAAACTGTGTGAGCGTGCAGAGAGCAGAGATTGCTGCACCAAACCTCTTACAGGGAGACTGCAGCTAGAGAGTACTTTGATACAGCATATCAATATTCTGAATTTGTTAACTGTCACCACCAAAAAGTGCTGGAGCAGCAAGGGGAGCTTTCCAGGCAGGCTGAGGCTTTGGGATTCAGCTGAGTGAACTGCAAAATGAAATACAATCCTCTTGCTTCCCAGAAGTGGGGAGGGTTTTTGACAGCATGTTTCACTCACTTTGTGCATGGCTTTCTCAAATGCAGTTCAGCCACCCTGCCTGGCTCACAGGCAGCTTAGCTTGAGGGGAGAATGGAAGGACACACTGAAAATCAGGTCTCAGAAGTCGATGGTGTAATGGGAAGCAAATTCCCCGGGAAAGCTGCAGAGATTTTCCTTTCTGAGTGTGGTTTCAGATGAGGAGAGAAATCACTATTGAAGCCTATTGAGTCACTCCATGGACTGGTGATCTCAAGTAGCAATGTTTGGCCCAAAGGCTTGGAAATTTGGATGAGCAATTGCAGCTTAGATGTTTTAACCCTCAGAGCCTGGTAACAGCAGGGGCTGGAAAGCAGCATCTCCTTAGGGAAGTGTTAGTACTGCTCTGCCTTCTGCACCCTGCATTTCCAAACTCCTGTCACAGCTGAGTTTGCTAAAGCCAAGGATGTCTCTTGGCATTTTTATGCTAACCCCCAGTCTTAATGAGAGCTCTGAAACACTTCTGGCCTAGCTGAAATGCTCCCTCTGAAAGTGAGGCTTAGGCAGCCTTCTAGGCTGTAGCTTTCTATTTTGGGGACACAAATGAGACTAAAGCCTGTTCTAAAGTTCTTCCTCCAGCTGGTTAAAGAAGTGCATTTTGAGAAAAACACTATTGGGAGTTAAGAGAGTGGGCAGAAGTGGTTATATCCACCTCCAAGTGGGTTTTGTGTGAAAAATAAGCACCAGACAAGAAAGGGGAAGGTGCAGAGGAAATTGGCTGTGGTTTTAGCAGGCTGTGCTCTCTCTCAGCACAGGTGGAACGGCACTGGGGAGCCCAAATGCCCCTGGGTTAGTGTGAAGAGTGAGAGGGGTGGGAAAGTGAGGGAGTGTGGCTGAGGGCAAGCATGAGGAAAATTGCATCAGCACTACAGTGCCAAGGATGCAAAAGAAAAACTTGAGCTGTGTTTCTACAGAACAGCAGCCTGGAAGTGACTCACAAGGCAAATGGTTTGGTTGAGTGAACTCTCCCCTGCTTTGTGTCACTGAGTTCCTTTCCCCTCTCCAGACACCACTGAGACTTTGTTCTTGCAGAATTGTGTAAAATCCCCTTTGCACTGTCAGGTTAACTCCAAGAGACTCTCCTGTCTGGGAGTGGTGCTTCAGACTCAGCTGCAGCAATAATGGTGCTCTGTGGGTCAGCAGGAGCAGGGTCCTGCTCTGATGACCTGTGTTTTATGGACTTGTTTCTGGCTGTCAGACTACAAGGTGATGGAGTTGGGATTTCCTGTGTGTACCCATGTGCATGCATAGAAATAAGTTTGGTGGAAGTTAGGAAAGTGTGTGTATGTGTATGATTTTCTTCCTCCCTAAATTTGCAACTGACACTCGGTGAGGAAAAACTATATTTGAAGGGTACCTTCCTTTGTCCCTCCTTGTCATGAAAAGGAGCAGTGTTTCCCATCATTTTTCAGGAATCCTAAGTGATGGTAAAGTGAGATAAACTTTATCACTATGTTTGTGTGTATGAGTTGAGGCCAGGACTCCCTGGGGAGTACGGGTTTTCATTTCAGAGAAATACTGAGGAGCTACTCGTGTCCCATGTGGCCAGAGCACAGGGCAGTCCAGTTTGGCTGGGTGCAGGAGAACAGCTCCAGCAGAGCCCCTGGAGATTCAGGCTGTGCAGGCACACAGCATAATGGGCTCAGAAGAAAGGATTGGAGAGATCACAGAATGGTTTGAATTGGAAGGGACTTTAAACACCATCTAGTTCCAGCCCCCTGACATGGGTAGGGAAACCTTCCACCAGACCAGGTTGCTCCAAACCCCGCCCAAACCTGGCCTTGAACACTTCAGGGATAATTCACAGCTTCTCTGGGCAACCTGTGCCAGTGCCTTACCACCCCATGGTCAGGAATTTCTTCCTTATATCTAGCCTATAACTCTCCTCTCAGTTTAAAACTGTTCCCCTTGTCCCTATCTGCCTGTGTAAGAAGTCCCTCTCCCTCTTTTTTATAAGTTCCCTTTAAGTACAGGAAGTGTCCACATACAAATGAAAAAGAAAATTCCCTGAGACACTTCAGGGCTTACTAAGGGGGAGAAAGCAAAGTGAGCACTGAGCTGTGCTGTGGGAGCAGTGAACTGCCCACCCTAAGGGTGCCACCCTGAGTGCCCAAACCCTTGGTGAGGGCCCCTTGTTTTCAGAAAGGCTTTGTGGATGGTGAATGCTCTGTGCTGAAACAGACTGGCCCCACCACTGGGGCCAGGAGAGGAGGCAAAGGGATGGAGCTCTTACAGCAGAAATACTTAGAGGCAGATTTTTTAATGTAATCAAAGCAAACAGTCTGCTGTGACAGAGGAGTGGAGGGGAAAGGGCTGTTCCCAAACTGCTGACGAGGATGTCTGGATTCAGGAGAGGTGTGGAGGATCCCAGCTGCCTACTTGCTGCAGCTGCTCACTCCTGACATCAGCAGGAGGGTGAGGTCCTCTGGACTTTGGAGAAGTTTATTCTGCTCATACTCTGCAGTTGTTTGGGGTCAAGCACCTCTGGATAGGGGGAGGTCAGAAGTAGCTGTCACCAGCTCAGATACCACAGGGCTGTCTGCCTCCTCCCTCACACATCACTCATTACAACATCTGTGCTTTCTGCTGCCTTCCTGCCTCACCTTTTCCCTAAGTCCTGGGCAGTCAGTTTGGCCCCTGTGTAAACTCAGCCAAACCCCAGTGTTTGTGCTTCCCATCCCTCTCCTGAACACCTCCAAGGAGTGAAAAGAGGCAGCCAGGTGCTGATGCTGCCCTTGTGTCACTGCACAAGTTGTGTCTCCCCTTTGCATTTGTATCCTGCACATCTGAGCCAGGCTCTTCCTTTCCAAGGGACAGAAAAAGGCAGATGATCTGTTTCACATTCAGTGCTGGAATAGACAGAATGAACTTGTTTCTAAATGAACCAGATGTATTTTTCAGGCAAAGTTCAAAAGGAAAAGGGACAGCACGATGGTGGACCCACTGAAATCAAAGAGGGAGCTGGATGAGCTCATTGCTTTATCCTCAGAGCTGAGGAGCCTGCTAACAGAGGCAGATAGATATTAAAAGTGCCTTCAAATGCCAATAAATTATTCTCCTTGGCATCTCTTCAGAGTTGGCAGTCTCCATAAATTCTCTTGCACAATTTGATTAAGCTTTCAGCATGGGGCTGATATTTAAATCTCTCTGTGAAGCTCCGTGCTGGATCTGTGTACACATTTTTCCTTTATTTTGTTTTTCAGAAATGCTTTCATCTTGCATTTCCTGGTTGGCTCCACAGCCACTGCTGCAAAAAGCAGGGCTTGGAGCCTATTGTTTCCCAGCTGGGGAGGAGCTCTGCAGTTTTAAGTGATCTCTTGCCTGGACCATTTCTGCCATAAACACACCGTGGTGAGGTGACAGGGCTGTGCCCCACCACAGGTTGCCTTCTTACCTCTTTTGCCTGAGCTTGCACATCCATATCTGTAACCTGCTGTTTCTCACTCTTTCCCTCCTAATTCTTAAACAGCAGACAGTTTTCCCCAGTGATTTTCATCTCTTCTTTTGATTGATCACACCTTTTTCTCAAGCACTCCTCTTCCCCACAGTGATAGTCCCATGCTTCTGAATAATCCACTTGAAAGAAAACTACAAATGTCTGTATAAGTGCTTGCCAAGGCCAAATTCATCTTGAAATAGTCATTAAGTCTTTTACCATTCCCTTTCCAACAGGCTGAAATTGGCTTCTTGTTTAAGCCTGCAGCGTGCAAGCTCAGATTTACTCCAGAAAAAGTTCCTAAAGCAGCCTATTGTAACATCAAGTCTGACTCATGCTCCTCTTTCCTGCCAGGGATGGGGGGAAATGAAGGTGTATTCATGGTGCCAACATGTCTTCCCCATCTTTTTATCCTCCTTACTCCCTGGTGCCCAGGAAGGAGCGATTCCCATGTCTGTGCCTAAGACTTGTGGCCCAGGCTCCTTCCTCAGCTCTGCCATATCTAAACTGATCTTAAAAATCCACAAAAAGGGTTTGGTGAAGTCCTTTAAAATCCAGTCTTGGGGCAAATGCCAAGGATTTCCTTGAGAACCTGGGTCCAACCTGGCTTTGGGAACGACTGCTGTATGCTGGGGCCAGCTCTGGCTGTGCAGCCCCTGGCAGAAGGGGCCAGTCCCTCTAACTGGGAGGTCTCCACACTGGGGTAGAGGTAACTAAACTCTGACTGACTGAGCTGTCCAGGGCTTTAGGTCTTACTCGTCCCTCCAGCTTTGAACTTTATGACATCCTGTGTCTTCTCAGGAACTTTAAAATTAAAAGAATTGAAATGTAACCAGGACTACAAAAAAATGCTCCTTTGAAGTATTTTTTTTTTCTTAATTGGACTTTACAGGTTTGTTCAGGGCACTTTAGTCCCCTTTGTACTTGACCCTATGTAAATAGACCACCCAGGGTTGTGTAACAGATTCCCAGTTCCTCTTGACGGGACTATCAGAAAAGGATTAATTGTTTTCCCCTGCAACCCCAGGGAGATTTTACTCCTGCTTAAAACGAGAGCAGGATCATGGTCCCAGTCTGTTGATAGGTGTGATGCTCAGTTTGCATTCATGTTTGTGCTACTCTGACTGATGTATTGATTGAGTAATGGACCTGCATATCCCCATGCTGTACCTGTAGCCTGACTGTGGTAATTGAAAACCAGCAGCAGGATTCTGATATTGTCTGAGCAGCCCCTGCAGCTGGTGACCCCTGTGGGGATGACTCCTCAGTTCTGAAAGCACAGCTTTCTGGAGTATCGTCCTGACTAAAACCGTTGTCAAATATTCCATATAGCCAATGACTGACATTAGTGTCTACTTATTATTACTTATTACAAAAGTACCAAAAGCAGAAGTGCCAAAAATCATTAGTTATCCTCAGGGGCGAATGCACTTGATACTTGTGGACTTTTTATTCTGCATTAGTGTTGATAAGTTTATTGGTGCTGAGTGGGGAGAGGCAAGGAAACAGGTAGGTTTTAGCACAGTGAGGCAGTTTGTAGCTATTCAGACAGCATTTCATTGTGGTAGTCAGCAAAGTCTCATCAGTTTACACCACTGGGAGATCTGGAGCCAGATGTGTCTGCCCCATATGGGAGTTGCTTTATCCATCTGGGTTTATTTTGCTAGTCAGTCCACCTTGGTTTATTTTGCTATTCTCTTGCTCAGCACTGTTTGCAATCCAGTTAATCCTTCTTGTTCCCTCGAGCTCTGTCTGGACAGCATCGAGCAGCCATTTCTGCACCAGGGGAATGTGAGATCAAATTTATCTGCTTAATACCCACTGCACTGACATTTTGTCCTTCTTGCCTGGGGCTGGGCACACTGGACATGTGACTTCTGTCATGCTTATTGTTACATTCTTCTGGCTTTTAGGGAGCTGGGCTGAAGATTTATTTTTACCACCCTTCCCCTTTTTATCTGGAAAAGGAGATAACAGATATTTCACACTCTGTCTCTTCCTCCCCCCTCTCCTTGAAATGCTTTCGGGGCAGTCTTGTACTTCTGAACCCTGGCACTGTGCTTGCTGCACCTTCTGTGCACTGCAGGATTTCACCTGCTCCTAGTTTTGGGTAGCCAGGACTGCAGGGTGGGGGTACCCACAGCCTGTGGGGTCACAGCCTGGCTTAGCACCACGATGGATTGCACAGGTAGGAATCAGGGCTTCCAGCAATTGATCCCTCTGTGTGCAGCACAGAGCAGAAACACCACATGGCTCAGGGAAGGTCAAGAGGATTCCAATTTCCAAGTGCTTGGCTCACAGCCACAACCAGGCACTGCCTGAGCTGCCCTGAATACAAGGACTTCCATGGGACAGCTCTCTGACCACACCTTTTAGTGAAACTGGGCTGTGCTGCCTCCCTCACCTCCTGTAACCCACTCCTGTGTCCAAGCCCTGGATTGCTCTTGCCTGGGGAAATGAGGCACTTTTGTGGGCATCACCTGGCAGGACTGGGATGGAGGCTGATGAGAGCTTTGCCCAGGACAGTGAAAGACAATTCTGACTCAAAATGAGCAGCTTTGTATTTTTAAAAAAAAAAAAAAAAAAAAAAAGATTCTTGGCTTCCAGTCATTAAAAATAATACAGACATTAACAGACAGAGCTATAGAACCATCTTTTTTCTTCTTTGTTTGAGGGCTAATGACACCCCAGACCGTGGGTTTGTTTGCCTTACATAATAGGCAGCCAAACTGTTTTCAGCAACTGCAGCATTCAGTCGAGAGATTCATGGAGGGAAGCCTTAATTAGAGTAATTGCTCTATTTATATAATGATTCCCTTTTGTCTCAGATCAAATGGATCTTTGAGAAATCTTATTTCCTTTCCAGTTAATTTCTGCCCTGTTAATTTAGCTCATGAATCTTAATGAAGAGAAGCACCTTGGGTATCTCCTGATCTCCTGCTCTCCCTCATTACTGGAGGGGAGACTGTGGGGCATTAAAATCCTGTGCTGCTGCTGCTGCTGCTCTTTACTTTGGTAACTACATGGGAGAAACACCAACAGGCAAATTTTAAAACCATGAACAAGGAAATCTTCCATTCCTTTAACAGTTTGACTTGGCTATTACACTGCCACAGTTTGAGTAGGGGCCCTGTGAGGCAGAGGAGGTGACACTGAGGTACTGCCATCCTATCTGTGACAGGCTGCCCTTGGGCTCCTGGCAAAATAAAATGATGCATTTTCCTTGGTCTCTGATCCCTGCCTGTATGATTTGGAATATCCTCCCTCTCTGCTGTGTGCTTGTGTTTGAAAAATGAGCTGCTGGGACACAGGATTTCTCTTACAGGCTAAATACACCAGAGTCCTGGTGGGAACTGGTGTGTCTAAAAGGTTCTTTAGTACAAGAAAGAATGATTTCTTTCAGATGAAAGAAATCTTCTTTCTTCACTGTCAGATGGCTGACAGTGTGAAGGGACTGGCTGAGCAGAAAGTTGTATTTCTCTTCCTGAAGTGCAGCACTCCTGTGACAGGATTGAGCCTTGTTAATGTTTTCCTAGAACGTGATGCAATCTCACGTAATCTGTGATATTACTCATGAAATTAATTGTCCTGATGCAAATAACACATACATCAGTTATGTAAAACCAATCAGGGATTCCAGTATTGAGAAAGGAGACTTGTAATTCAAGGAAATTAATGCAAAGAAATGGCTGGTTTGTGCAAACATCCCTGCAGTGACTCCCAGGCCATTAGACTGATTTGCAGACTCACCCTCTTGGGACAGAAGTTGCAACGCTGCATGTGAGCAGCACTGGAAGAGTCCACTACAGCCTTGCCCCGTGTCCCAAGGGTCCTGGAGCCCTTTCCAGCATGGTCTGAGCCGTGGGAGAAGGGGAGGACCAGCTCAGATCCCCTCACCTGGAGGGGACTGAGCTCCCGGGGCTGATGCAGATTTTTCCCAATGGCTGGCACTGCTATGCTAGCATTTTTTCCTTTTAACTTCATGGGCCCTCTGTGGACTAATCCCCAGCTTTTAATGTCTTGTCATGGCTTGCTGCTTTTTCTCCCAGTAAAGGTTTTCAAATGATCTCGTGAAGTCATGGTTTTGGCTCATGGCAGCTGCTGGTTTTGGCTGCAGTGCTGCTGGGAGGGTTAGCTGAGGTCAGGGAGAGCCTTGCTCCAGTTTGCTGCTCAGCAAACTGGTGTAGCCCAAAGGAGCACAGTCTGAGGATGCTCCCAAGGGGCTCCTTACCCTGGGAATGGGATCATTTCCCATGTCTGGATGTGGTCACAGAGCATGGGCTTGACAGCCTGGTTCAGGTTTGAGCTTGATAGTGTTGCTATTGGTTTTGCTGGGAGGCATCTTGGATTTGGGTTTCTTTTTGCTCAGGAGCATCTCTGGTTTGCCTTGTTATTACTGTTAATATATTTTTCTTTGTGTTTCTTCATTTCTTCATCTGTGTGCCAGAGGCTGAGGTTTGTTCTGCATTCATGGTTATTGTGGAAAAAATAGAGATAATTAAGCATTAGGAGATGACATCTTTCTACAAAACACTTTCTGCTGAACATCTCTCACCATCTGCACTGGAGGGTTGTCCTTGGAAGGACACTGTGGGCTATCAAACCTGTGAAGCAAGTGTCAACCTCTGGCCTTCCCAGGAATGCCAGGAACAGCCAACACTTTGTAAGACATTTTCCAGCTGGTTTTGTGTGCAGCCAAGGGGATCACGGGGAAGAGGAGCTACACTTCTGAAAACCTTTCCCCTGTGTGTGCAGGGGACAGTCAGTGTCTGTGCAGTCTCAGCACTTCACCCCTCCTGCTGCACAAGAGCCTCTCACATGGTAAGGACAGGGGCATGGGCTGCAGATACTCATTTCAGAGATGGAGGCTGAGCTTGTAATTGTGTTTTGCAGGAATCTTGAGCTCTTTGCTTTGCTGGAAGTAGAGGCAGCATGAGATGGTCTGCCAGATGCTGCCCTGCTGCAGCAGAGAAATGTCAGTGCTGCCTCAGGCAGGGAAGAAGCAGGATTCATGGGTTTTGGAGCCTTTGAGAGGTCATTGGAGTCTTTCGGGTTTTTCTGCCTACTGGGCAACACAAACTAAAGATTTGTCCATTTCTGTGCCAGTGCAGTAATTCCTGGTGAATTAAAATAGTGTTTAAGAGGCTTTGTTATTCATTTTAGTGCAAACAGGCTTCAAAATTACATTCTGTCATTTTATATACCTCTTCCAGCAAAGCAGGCAACTGTTCCACTCCTGCTTTTCAGCCCAGATGAAGACTGGAGCCTCTTCCCAGAGAAACACACCCCCTCCACCAGCCTGTGACAGATCTGCTGCCTCCAAAATTCACCAGGAGATTTTATGTAGGGGAGGAGCAGCCATGGCCAGCCTGTGGTTTTCCATCCCAGCCCCTGGCTGCAGAGGTGTGTGTGGGTAGCCTGGCATGGTGCTGCACTGCCCAGAGTACAGGGCTGTGTTTCACTCACTGCCACGCAGCTCAGAGCCCCATCCAGCCTGACCTTGAGTTCTTCCAGGGATGAGGCATTCTCTGGGCAACCTGTGCCACATTTTTGCTGAAGCAGACCAGTGTGAGTTTGAGTGCCATGAAGGGGGAGCCTCTTCACGTTGTGTTCCTGCTCTTGGCAGAGTGCATGGTCTGTAACTCACTTTCAAGGTCCTGCTAGCCTGTGCTGGGTGCTTCCAGCTCCTGGGAAACAGGCTTAGAGGGTCCTCTTTGGAGTGGTTTATGATGCTGGGGGGTCACTGCAGCCCCTTGTGCTTCACAACCCTGTTTTTCCATAGCCAGAGAGGCAGCAGCACTGAGCATAGGTCAGCTCATTCCTGTCGGAGGCAAGGAATAGTTCAGAGGGGTTTTGTGGAAGCCTGGCATCGGTTTCAGGAGCCAACCAGGGAAATGTGCTCCAGCAGTAGGTGAACCTGAATCCTTCACTCTTCTCCTGCCTCCTTTAGGCACCCATTGTGGGGTGGATGGTGCCTAGAGTTACCCAGCTGAGGTTTCCCAGTCTCTGGGTCCAATGGACAAACTGGAGTTGGCCACTCAGATTTGAACAGTTTTGGTTTGAATGTTGTTTTACTTTCGCAGACCTCAAAAGAGCCCACCTTAAGGGATGGCCTTTGCCTAATCCTCATTGTCCTAACAAAAAGGGTGTTTTAAGCAGCCAGGAATGAATTTATGTTGGCTCTTCACTTGTTGCATTGGATGCCTTTGCTTGATGCAGTTTTGGCATCACATGGAATACGTCAAGCAAATAGGAATATAAAAACATTTTTATATCCCAGGCTCTGAACTGGTCTGGAAATGGGCAGTTGGGTTCAGGTTTTGGTCTTATATGGTTGGGCATGAATGGGAACCCAAGCAAAGTGTGTTGCCAGTCCTTTTCAGAGTTTATTTACTTTCATGATTATTTTTTCCCTTTCCACATTTAACAGAAGGTTCCTGGTGTAATGGAGGTGGTGCTAGGGCAGGAGCCAGGAGACATGTGATGTATTCCCAGACCTTTTCACCATTTTTTTCTTGTCTTTTTGGAATTTTTCAGTCTATACCATTCCCAGCACCACCAAGCTTGGGTCTTGTTTGAGCTTTCTAGGTGTTCCAGCAATGCAAATAAGAGCTAGTGGGGTACAGATATCCATCTGTGGGGACAAAGAATGAATCTCTAGAGAAAGACGGGGCTGCCAGAAGGTTTCTGGTCTGTTTTGCAAAACAAAGAAGCCTAGTTCAAGGCTTGCAAAGGCTTGTCTGAACCAGGTCTCTCACAGATTTTGGCTTGACCCATTTCTTGTTTGGAAACCAAGCTGTTTATGGGGATATCACTATCCCACAGAAATGTTGGGGCAGTCTCTTGGGAAAGAAATCGTGTTGAAGTTCTGCTGGTAGAAGGGGAGAACAGGCTGGAAGGGTTGGGGAGACACAGAAGTTTTGCTTGTCTTTGGGCCTGACCCTGGAAATGCTGCATCACCAGGGGCTGAAGAGTCCAGAGGAGCATGGGAAGAGCCCAGCTGCAGCAGCCACCTGGGCTTTGTTCCTGTCCTGGGGACTCCTTGTGCAAATACAAATGCCAGCTCTTTCTGGCAGCTCTTTCTACTGATGTTTTGGGTGGAATATTGGAAAAAGGTTCTGCTGTGGGGATTCCTGTGGCAGCACGACCTCAAAGGGCTCAGGGGGTCAGGGTGGAGCTGGGGGGTTTGTGCTGATGCCAGCAGAGTCTGGGGTCCTACAAGGTGTCAGCTAAAGATGCCCCATCTGGTTTGTCCCTGTAGCCCCCTCAGAATGGAGTGTTGGGGAGAATTCTATAAACCAGGCGGTCATCTTTCTCCTCCCTACCTTCTCTCTAAATGAGGAATGACTTGGCCTTTTATCCACTTGTGCTAGGAGAGTTTGTACCTTGTGAAAGGCTCCTGCAGTCAGAATGGAGCTGGTCTCTCACCACACCTCCCCTTCTTTTCATTGCCCCATTGCTGAGATGCAGCAGACTTGGCCATTCCCGAAACAGTGACCCATTGTCTGGTTTGGCTGGTTCAGCTGTTTGCTAAACATAATGCTCTTTCATCTTCCAGGAAATGGTCTGGACACCTCCACCGGAGTGCAGCTTGCTTTATGCTGCTGTTTCAATAGGCAAATAAAAGCAGCTATTTTCCCAGTTTAAACATAACCTGATTTCTCCAGTGAATTGGAAATACTTGAGGGAAGGGGAAAGATTGTTTATTACTGAATTTTCAAGAACTGTAATCCTAAATTAACAAGCCAACCAGCTCTTTTCCTTCCTGGGGAAAGGATTCCTCTCCTTCCCTTTAAGGATATCCACAGCACTCACATTTCATCATTTTCATCAGGACCTAAAGCGCACCCACCAGGGCCGTCTCACACCATCTGTGTGATGTATGGCTTTCCTCATTGCTCTCTGGCAAGTCAGGGCACTTTGGCTGAGGTTTGAGATTTCTTTTTGCTGGCAGCAGAATAAAATGTTACAAAATGAAATCCTTTATGTGTGTTTCAGCAGTGAGAGAGGAGATGGTCACCTGTCTGCTGCCATCAGCTCAGGGTCAGAGGGCTCTGAAAGCCAGAGCCTTGCCCGTTTTTGTCTGTTTCCTGAGATGACAGGAAGGAAAGCGTAGGCATCTGGCAGTGCTTCAGCAGGGAGAGGTTTAGGAAAAAGGCACAGCTCAGGACTGACTCCAGGCCAAAGCCTGGCTGGCTGCTGGGCAGCGTTTGAGAGCAAGCTTGTACTCCTGAGAAATTAATACAGAAACAAATAACGACCAAACACGCTGGGCAATATTTGTAATACTGCAAATGATGCAATTCAACTTTCTTTTCCTACTTCACCAAAAGCAAAAGGACCAGGGGGAAATACACCCTGACTTCTTCTGGAGAGCGAGTCAAGTTCCTTGCGTGTGTTTCCATTACAAGGAACTTGAGAAGTCCGGCCAGCGAGCGGGTTCAACAGGAAAGCTGAGGACAAGCTTTTGTGTGGCTGCTAATGGGTCCTGTCCCGTGGCCGTGGCGGATGGGAGGGAACAAACAGCCCTTTCTGTTTTGCAGTTCATGACGAAGAACCCCGCGCTGCGGCTGGGCAGCCCCGGGCTGGGCGGCGAGAGCGCGATCCTGCGGCACCCCTACTTCAAGGAGCTGGACTGGGACCTGCTGAACCAGCGGCAGATGGAGCCCCCCTTCAGGCCCCGCATTGTACGTGGGGAGCAGGGCTGGGGCAGAGGGATCCCGCGCGAGTTTTTTCCTCTTTCTGGCTCTATAAGCAGATTTATTCCCGTGAGGCAGGAAAGAGGTGAAGGAAGGGAAGCCCCTGGCCCTGGCTTGGCTGCTGGTTGGCCACCTGGTGAGCCACCTCTTTTCCCCTCCGTGCTGGATTTTCAAAAGCAGTTCAGTGAAAAGATGCAGATTTGTAAAAGCAGCTGCAGCAGGTTAGGCACTCAAGTACCCTTTGGCTTGCCCCAAAGATAAAACAAGGTAAGTTATTCTCATCCTGCCCACTCCACCTAGAGAGAGCAGAGCTGTCTCTCCTTTGTCTCTCTGTGTCTGTTCAGCACCCAGCACAGTGGTCCCTGCTCAGGCCACTGTCAATGACTGCTTCAAAGGCAGAGAAGCTGCACGGGACACAGTGCTGGCCCTGTCCCCAGTGCTGCCACACAGCCCACAAAGATGTTCTGTGAGGGAAGAGCACTGCTCTTCATGGGCAGCCTTTCCAGGGCTGTCACTGTGGCTTCCTTGTCTTTCAGATTATTGCCTGGGTGGCTTGTCTCATGCTCTTGTCACTCTGTGAGCTCTCAGTGGCAATGAGTCTCTCAGTCCTGCTCTCAGTCCTGCTCCCTGAACGCTGGGTGCAGGATCGGGCACTTGGAGAGGTGACAGATCAAAAGCAGAATCCTGAGTTGCCCCTTAGCCTGAATCAAAGGCTAAGGGAGCCTGCTCAGTCTGCCACAAGCTGGGCAGGACCTGGGAATGTTAGACTTCAACATCAATAAATTTTATTGACCTCGGTGTCAATAAAATACCTTGCTCTGGGTGCAGGAAAAACACGTGTCTCATGAAAATGTGCCACAAATCCCATCTGTGTGTGTGCATTCTAAACAGCCCCACTCTGTGGCACACAGCAAGGAATCCAGCACCTGGAGGCCAGCCATTTGTCTGCCCACAGTAATTCAGTATTGTGCAAGTTTAATGGCTGGCACTAAGAGGAGTGTCCTCCACCCCCTCCCCAAAACCCAGCTGAGACACTCTTCAGAAGAGGAGGGACTCTGGAGTCAGGCAGTTGGGAACAGCTGATAACTGCACGGGGTCTGTGCTGCCACCAGAGGGGAGGGACTGATTTATGTGCCCTGCCCATGTCTGGCCAGGGAATCCCCCAGAGTTGCTGTCAGTTAAATTTGAGATGGGGTTCCCTGTCAGAAAGCTTCAGAGGCTGGAAAAGGCTTTGCTCTCTGAGAGGCTCTGTGGGTGCAGCTGCTCCCACTCCAAGCCCAGAAAAAGCTCTCAGTCAGCTCAGCCTGGGTTATGGGAGTGATGGTTCAGTGCACTCAGATACAGAGCAAGGATCAAGCAGATGATACATACTTTTGACATGTCTTTCCTTTGTGTTTTCCATTTGACAGAAATCCAAAGATGACGTGAGCAACTTTGATCCAGATTTTATAAAAGAGGAGCCCATCCTGACCCCCATTGAAGAAGGGATCCTTCCAATGATAAACCAAGATGAATTTAGAAACTTTTCATTCACCAGCCCAGAACTGCAGCAATAGCTGTGGCTCTGGAGAAAGGTTGCTTTAGAGGACTGGGAGGAAATTAAATGAAAACCAAGTTTACCAGTAATTTCATTCTCAAGGAGTAGCAGTGCACTGACTTGCACGATACAGCAGCACCACTGTCAGTGTTACCTTAATGTGAAATTGAAACCTTCCTGTGTTTGTAGGACTTCTGCAGCTCTTGGATCAAATATTGACAGGGGTGGAACAAACGTGGTACTGTAAATAGCTGATGCAGACAGAGCACTGGATGCTGAGCTGGCTGGCTCAGCCTGAACGTCACCGCTTGCAGAGGATTCGAGGAGTCGGCATGAGCATGGAACAAGTGTCTTGCAGCCCTGAGCCAAACAGACTTGTTACAATGCTGATTGCTTGCAAGACTCTTCTGAGGAGTCCCAGAACTGTCCAGCATTTTGGACACGTCATCCAACATCCCGTGGCCTGACTGAACCAGATGTTCCTACTGACTTTACCTGTTTCCTGCAGTATTTATTTCTTTCCGAAGCACAAATGGCTCTTTTTGACTCTCTTTGGGTTCCCATGTGAAATATTTCATTGTGCTGACTAGCAGAAGGAAAAAAAACAAATGCCCTGTGCCCCACACAGATTCTTCCAAATCAAAGGGAAGTCATGTGCTCGTAGTGTTTTACTCTTTGTGCGTGTTGAAAAGTTTTAGTGTTTGCATTCTGTGAAATGCCTTTTTACATCATGCATCTTCAATGCTCCTTTCTTTGCCTCCCAGCTGTTTTCAACTATAATGTAACTTGTTGTACTGTTTATTTAGGCCCTTTCTATTTAATTATGTTACACAGAGCCCCTTTTGTGGGTTTAGTGCCTCATTAAAATTTTGATCCAAAGTGGTAGCACTTAAATTATTTGTAGCATTACTGCAATGGGAGCCGCAGAGCTGGCAAGCTGCTTGAAAGCTGAGTTGTCAACCAGCAGGTAACACAAAAGGACAGCTCTTCTCCCATGAGAGTGATAAACCTTATCTAAAGATACAGAGTGACTTGGTTTGGGTTGGGTTTAAGAGCTCACAGGGCACTTCTTATCAGTTGCATGCTCAAGCTTCTGCCACAGGCAGACTGAGATGATTTTTCAGTGCAGATTTTAGAGCCCAGATGCTCTGAGACATGGTTCTGTGCTTTTCCTGTTCTCCTGGGAGTTGGACAATTTTTCTGTAGCTCCTTGGCACACCTTTGCACTTCTTGCTGGGCTTGAAGCTGTATGACAGGTTTATAGCCTCTTCCTTGGGCAGATACAAATTCCTGGAGAAGGAAAAGGATTTCTAATCTCTTGCAAAACTGATGATGTTTGTATAGGGCTCCTCACATGCTTTAACTTGAGAGAAGGGTGAGGTGCAGCAGACAGGGACAGTTCTGCACAGACCTTGCCCCACTGCAGCACAGACCCACTGGTCTGTACGTGCTCACCTGCTCTCAGACCAAGTTAGAAAGAAGAAGTCAAGGCTGAGATGTACATCCAAGAATTATTCCTTCCCACTCCAGTTCCCTCTACCTGACTGAGTCACTTCTGCCTCTAAAGCATCTCTGAACTGTCTGACAGGTGAGGCAGTGGCTCAGTTACCCTTGGACTCTTCTTGTCTTTGTGCCTGTGTGTTCTCCCAGTTCTCCCTTTATTTCCTGTGTCTCCTCTTCAGTAAGCACAGCTTCATCCTCTGATCTCCCTTCCCTTCCATGGGCACCTTCTGGCCACACTGCAGCACATCCCTTTGCTGGTGCATAGATACCCAGCTCCTCCAAAGTGGGGAAAGAGGGGAAGAAGGACAGGTTGTGTTGTGTAAACAGGAGAAAAAGAGCAGATTTCCAGAAAAATCATCGAAGAACCAGCTGTGCAGGCTGGCTTGAGTTGCTTTCCCACAGAGGAAGAAGCAGTGCAGGGATGGATGCATTTGCTTGGGGGGGCCACAGTGGCACCTTGTTCACGTGTGAATGACACGTGGTGTTCACCCATCTGGTGCAGACATCACCCAAGGCAATTCCTCACCCCAGTTCCTACTCAGTCTTGTGGGATTACAACTGCAGCAGTGCTTGCTTGGCAAGGTGTAAGTGCAGCTAAGCTGGCCACCAAGAGTGGGAGCCCCTAAACTGTCTGAATTTTGTGTTGGTGGCTTTTTGAGTCTCCTACTCTCAAAAAAAAAAAAAAAGTCTTCTACTTTTGACTCTGCTGTGAGCAGCCTCTCCTTCCCTCGTGGTCAGTGCTGGAGAACAGTAAGTAATACACCTTTTGTTGCCAGCACAATGGTATCATCCCAGGGTTTCATTGCTTGTGTTATTCTTTGGGGCTCAGGAGACCTTATGGAGTAGTTCCTGCTGGAGAAGCTACTGCCACAGTGTTGCCTTCAGCATCAAAAGGTGATACCATTTCCATGGCCTCAGGATCTGAGAGTTTGCATCGCTGACAGCGTGAAGAATGTGCAGTAGTCACCTTTGGAGACCTTTATTGGTGTGTCAATATTATATCATATCATATTTCATACCAGTACCCACCCATCTGTGTCCTGAAAGCTTGGAGAGTGGGAACTAAGTCACCTCTGGAGGTGGTCTGTTAGGATTGTTGTGAGCTGCAAACCAGAAAGCTTGCACATCTCTGGAGGATAGAAAATGGTGTTGTGGGAAGCAGGAAAGCTCTCACTGTGGCCAGCCAGTACCTGCTGTGGCCCAGGGCTTAATGGGGCAGGGTTCAAATGACAAAGGGAGATCTTACCCCAGCTTCACTTTCATTGATTTGAATTCACTGCACCCTTCCATCACCTTTGAGGCAAATTCATGGACAGATCTGTGCTTGGACTTGGAAGCCTAAGGTTCTGCTATATAGGAATTTTCTTGATTTTCACAGTTTTCACCTGGATCCTGATTGATAATTCAGGCCAGCTCTTCCCCCCCTTGCCTGCCTGGAACTCGTATGTCTGTGTAATGCTTTCAGCCACTGGAGTCAGCAGATCCTGAGTCAGCCACATTTGGCCAAGATCCCTGAACTCTCCCATACTTTTAATGAGGAGCTGCTGTTTCAGTTGTGTTCCCTGAGACTCTGTCAGCAGTGTGGATGAAGATCAGCTCAATAAAAAGTATCAGTGCAATAGCTTTGCTTTTGAAAAAGCTGGATTAGTGTTTGCCCCGCCATTGAATATGTAAAGAAATACTGATTTATTAAAGAAAGAAAAAATCAAGCAAGGGTACCAAAAAAGCACAAGAGTTTTCCAGGAGCTACCCTGCCAGCTTTTTTGGCTTCATTGCTTGCCTCAGTGGATGCAAGATGGTTTTAGTCTGTTAATTTGCTTCTGGCTTTAGAAGTATATTAAGCTGGCAGCCACAAGTTTGTAAGGTTTGAAGCATAAAATGCTTGTATTCACTCCAGTGTGAAAACTGGCAATTGAGCAAATTGTAATTAGTTCCCTTTGCACTGCTTTTAGTGCTTGCATGAAAAAACAAGATCCCTTTGATGTCTGTAAATTTGTGTTCGGTGCAATCCTTTCATTTTCAAAGAGGTTCATGAAATCTAGCTATAAAATTCAGTGGCCTACATCTCCTTCAAGGCCTTTGAAAGTTGAGGGTAAGAAGCAGATGGTCTGGGATGAAGAGATGAAAATCATCTTGCAGCTACTCACGCTGGCTGTGCTGCCAAAGACATTGTTTTAAATACTGCTGCTCGAGAGGCAATGGAAAAAATCTCACTGACTTCCAGTGCCCAAGGGATTTTAAGGTAAAAAATTCAATTCTGACTTCTGGCTGAGGATGCTTTGAATGCATTCCCAGGGACTGGCGCAGGTTCCTCACTCTTTGTGAAGTCCTGAATGGTTTGCAGCAGTAGTTTTTCCCTTGAAGCTGCGTGCTCCTCCTCCAGAAGCTGCTCTTTCTCCAGTCAGCTTTGAGGGCAGCTCTGGTGGCTGTGGTATGGCAATGGACTTGATTAGCAAAGCCCAGAGCCAGGAGCAGTGAAGAGGAAAAACATGTCTGGGATCATCTGCTGTGTCCCTTGGCCAGAAAGGAAAGAGCTGTTCACTGCTGCCTGCTCTCCCTTGGTTTGTTCAGCTGCTAGAGCGTGTAGCCAGAAGGTTTCTGCTCCTCCCCAGGGAGACGATTTCACAGCTTTTACAACTCTTCCCGCTAAGTAAATGTCCTGATATTTGGAAATGACGTGAATGAGATGAAAATCTGTCTTATCATGCCATTAGGATTCTCATTGGAAGCTGCAAGTCAGGGTTTGTATTACTAAATATATACAGGGCTGCCAAACCAAAGCATTCAGAAATGATGAGTCAGATTGTCTGAAAATCACAGCTCACTCAGAAATCAAGAGCTTTCTAAAATAATATATGTCAAAGTCCTTTTCTTTTTTTTATTTTCTTCCTTTTTTTTTTTTTAACATCTGTATTATGAATATTTTGGTTCCTGACTTTCACTTCTCCACATCAATAGAAGCTGGAATGTCATGCAATTATAATTTTTTTAGATGAAAGCTGAGGTCTGTGAATTGATGTGAAGCCAGGCATTGGAACATGGAGAAAAATGCCAAACACCAAGAGGTGGATGATAAAACTGTGAGTAGGCATGGGGTTTATGTGTTTTTCCATCTCTTCCTATTGTTTATGTACAGTCACCACAGTGTAGTCCCTTGCATCCTTGTCTCCAAACCCCCAGAGCAGGGCACACAGAAGGCACAGGAGTGAGGAAGGAGAAGAGGGGAAGGCTGGGGAAGGCATTTATGTGCTGTGTAGTCACTGTGTGTGGGGCTTGTCCAGCAGCATTTCTGAACATGTGCATCAGCCCTTGCACAAGCCTGTCACCTTCTGCATCCCACACTGCCTGTCCTGCCTTCCCCTGGGCACAGCACTCAGCATCATCCCTCAGGATCATCCCTCAGGCTGCCATGGGCTGGAAGTGTCCTGCTGATGGAGCCAGGCCTGAAGGAAGAGCAGGAGGTCAAAAAGAATGGAGGAGAGGGAGCGGTGTTGGTGTTTGGCAACCTTGGTGTTTTCTCATGGGGGCTTTGGTACAGCCAGTGTCCCAGTGATGTCCATTTGCATGACTGGCAGCTGAGGGAGAAGGCCAGGCTGGCTCCCCTCTCATGCCTTTAATAGAAGCTAAAAAAGAGAGCAGAGAGGGCAGTGTCCTCGAGAAATGGGGTCACAGCTCTGGGTTGTGACTGAGAAGATTCACTGTATTTTGGGCAGGCAGCGAAGGCATGCAAGAATCATCATTTCTGCCCCATCCACACTGGGGAAGACCCTCCATGAGGGCAGTTTGAGTGAAGAGACTTGGGGACCACCGGTCTCAGGGATGTGGGAGTTAGAAGGCCTTGTGGCAAAAGGCTGCAGGGCAGAATTGCAAAGGAACGTCCCCAAACCCTTTCAGCTCAAAAAGGAAGCTTGAAATGAGCTTGGGTCAGACAGAGATGAAGTCTTCCCTGTGTGGGCTCCCCCAGGTAACGTGTCAGTGTGAAGTTAGTCCTGAAACAGTTCTAACTTGCCCGTGGTGTCAGTTCTGCTCCAGCTCTGAGCTCCCACAGCTGTTGTTGGCAGCAGGTCTTATAAAAGTGGAGTTGAGAGATTTTAGCTGTGCTCAAAAGTGGTGACTCAGTTCTTCCAGTGCCTCCTTCCCCTCGTTCAAATGAGGGGTTTATTCATCACCTGGCTTCTCATTTCCAACCATTTAATGTGGACTGAGGTCAAGGCCTCAGTTTTCCTACAACAGTGACAACTAAAACTGCATTTCTTCTTAAATGGAACCTCACTTGGTTCCAGGAACAGGATCTCCAGATCTTCAAACCACTGCAAGGACTTCAACACCAGCACTACAACCACCACGTCTTCCAGGAGAAGAGCATTGCAGGAGTTGTTAATGAGCCCTTTTTGGAGACTGGCCAAGGTGTGCTGTAGTTCAGGTGGGAGTGAGAGGCAATTTCATGTATCTACATCCAATCTGCTGCTAGACCCAGACGGGAGGCAGTTCCAGACCTCCCAGTCTTTACAGGCCTGTCTGCTGCCCAGAGATGCCTCCTGCACAAAAGTCTGGCTTTCTTTTCCCAAGTGCTGCCTGGAAGAAACAGGGTATCAAGAGCTTTGTTAGGGATTGGTGCTAACCACAGTTTTCTTCTGAACTGAGACACAGTGTCACGTTTATCACAAGAACGGGGTTGCTGGGTTTGCAGATCGCTCTGGCCAGGGTTTCCTCCAGCCTCTGGGATGTTGCTGTCTCCCCACTTTGGAGCAATGGCAGCACCATCAGCAGCTCAAACCTGACTGAGGCAGGAAGGCAGCATTACAGGAGAATATTTCACCTGGAACTGAGTCATCATTATTTTCAAGCTCTGTGAAGAGCTTGAGCTGGGGTATTGTTATCTGACAGACATATCTGGACATGTTGCTCTCCTTGGGGCAGCCTTTCTGCTTGCCTCCTCTTGGGCCCTTTATTCTCACTCATCACCAGCCCTTTCTCCAAGGGGAAGGCTGGGTGGTGGTTTTGAGCAGCTCAGTGCTTCTGCCATTTTCCTGGACAGTGGGGAAAACCTGCCTCCAGCTGCCTGAGTAAATGGGTCAAGTGAGCCCTATGTCTCAGGATAATGTTCCCTCTCAAAGGCTAATCTCAGTAGTTTAAAACCCAATTTTAACTGGAGAAAAAAAATGCAAGTGGGACCTTTAAGCACATTCAGCTAGGCCTGGAGTTCAGCAAAATCCCTGCACTTGTGGGAACCTTCATCCCCAAATTTCACCAGGGCTCCCTGCAGACTCATGGAAATTGCCACGTAAAGCCTGTGTCTAAATTAGACCCTGGCAACCAAAGGCTCTTTTGTTTCTGCTTACAACGAGCAAGAGTTTCCTCTGCCAATTTGGGATGTCTTGTCTCATCTGTTACCCCGACTCCTTTAATTTTGCTTCCAGTGCACCAATTTACCATGGCCCAAGTGCACACACAATGAGGACTTCTGCTGGTGCCCATCTGGTGAAGATGTTGTAACCCAAAATGGGGCTTTCTCTCAGCTGTTTTGGTGGAGTCTGGTAGTTCATCTGACATGGAAAATCCCCAAGCTGCAATCAGTGCCTGGGATGCTTGAGTGCAAAATGACAAAATTATAACACAGTTCATCTCCCCACGGTCAATTAGTCTGTGCCTACACATAGTCTGGAGCAGCCAGGGTGACTGTAAAGGTATCCAGCCTTTGTTTTGGCTCCATGGCCTCTGTTTTTAGTTAAACATAGGGGAAACAAAACTTTACCCATGGCCTAACAATTGTTAGAGGTGGGTGGTCCTCAGTTCCTCTGAGAGCATCTGGAGCAAAGAGCCATCAACCTCCTCTTCCCTCCCATTTAGCCAGGCCAGAGGGGATGGATGGATGGATGGATGGATGGATGGATGGATGGATGGATGGATGGATGGATGGATGGATGGATGGATGGATGCCCTCCCCTCTCAGCAAGAGGGGATGTGTCTCCTGGGAGCCTGGTGGTGGTGGCCAAATTTTCAGGGTGATTTGATACAGGTGTCTTACAGTTTTGCTGGAGCATGAGTGTATCCCAAGGACTCCTCCAGTGCTGGTTTAGGGCCCTAACAAATGGGTTTGGAGCACCTGGAGTTCCACACCAGCCCCGTGGCCCACAGTGTCCTGCCTTGGAGGCTGGTTCCTAGGCAGAGACAAGGCAGGGCAAGGAGTTGCCTGGAGCTACCCAGGGCTGGAGTGAAAGCCTTAATGCAGAAAGCTTATTAGTGCTCAGCTGGGCTGGAAGAGGCACTTGAGGTCACTCAGGGACTTTGCCTTAGTCCTCCACCCACCTGTGCACTCGGGCTGAGGCCATGGTGAGCAGCTCCTGGGGGAGTGGAGCCTACCTGGTGTGCAGGGCTTGGGCAATGTATGAAAAGGCACCTGAGATGGGCCTGAGGAAGCTTCTTTAAAGCACAGAATCGTAAAATATCCTGAGTGGTTGGGACCCACAAGGATGATTGAGTCCAACTCCTGGCCCTGCACAGGACCACCCTCATTTAGACAGTATTTAAATGAGCATTCTGCTTGGGAAAGGGTGATTGAATCCTGTGCTGCTGGTGGTGCCTGGACCCTCCCCTGCTCTTTGCTTCCAGCTTTTCCCCATGGGCACTGCTGCCCCTGAGACAGCTGTTCGTGGAGTGATGACCACAGGCAGCAGGAGCCCTGATTTAGGGTCATCAGGAAAGGTCACACAGGCAACGTCCAAGCTTCTAAATCTTGGTGCCCACCAAGATAGAAAGCAGTGTTCTGCAGCTTGTTTTTATGACCATCAGAAACTAAATCCAGCATCTTCCTGAGACAGGGTACAAGATAAGCCTGCAACAAACCCAAGAAGAGAAGTAATTTTCTTTTAATTGCTGTTGTAGGACAGTAGAGATGAAAAACCAAGTGTCCAAGGGTATAGGAGCCCTCATCCCTTCCCTGATTAGATACATATAATGAGATGGAAAGCTAATCTATCATATTTAGAATCAGTCAATTAGAGGGTTAGGGTTATAGATGCATTTAGCTTTAGCGTTAGGGAGATATTTAAACCACATACTGTACTTAGTCATTACTGTGCTAAGTGATAGTAGATGCAGGTCACCCTATATATGGGCCATGGTAATCAGCTTGAAGTATTACTAATTAAGCCTTTTCACCTTTGGGCTCCCTTCCATGCCACCACGCATGAAATGGGCCATTGAGGTGACGGTGAGATGCTCCTCAAAACCCAACACCCAGTGTTTATGGTGAAGTGGAGGGTGATTTGGCTTTCTAGCTCTGTCTCTGCTGTGTGGAGAGAGCTCTTGCTTTAATCATGTATTTTGCTTCTGAGTCTCAAGATGCCAGCTGGGCACTGCCAGCCCTTCACTTGCCCAGCTGCCTGCCTGGCATTATTTGAAGCCCTGGCATTTTTTACTATCCAGGTAAATAAACCACATCAAAGTGAGTGTGGCTCTGGCATCTCCCTCCTGGCAATCCTCAGTCGTGTTTTCAGAGGAAGTCAATAAAAGCTGCAAAGGCCGTAGTTGCTCTGGAAAGCAGCTTATGTGATTAGGCAGAGGGTCAAAAATAGCCACAAAGGAAGGGCTGAAAAATTGTGGGTGTGATGCCCAGCATGGCTTCACTCTCTCCCTCCCCACACCCTGAGACACGGGTGGGTGTCCAAGGTCCTCAGCTGGCTCTGGCACCGGCCCCTTCTCTTCAGGTTTCGTGGATCCCTCAGGCCAAAACCTCTTGATGACTTTATATTAATATGGGGTTGCATCTGCTTTTAGGACTTTGCTGTCAGGATGGTGGCAGAGCCACAGGCCACCCTGCTGCAGAGGGCAGGAGAACAGGGAGGTTTCCAGTGGCTCCCAGCCCAGGAGAAAGGCAGGGGTAGCCATGGAAATGGGGTGCAATGACTCTGGTTGCTCTCCAGCCCAAGGGGAGCGACTGTTTGGGAGCAGCTTTTCTCTGACAGTTTTACTGAGACATTCCTGGGAACACTCAAGCTCCCCTTTCATAGAAGCATAGAATACCCTAGGCTGGGAGGGACCCACAAGGATCATCCAAGTCCAACTCCTGGTCCTGCACAGGACAACCCCAAGAATCCACCATGTGCCTGAGAGCCTTGTTCAAATGTTTCTTGAGCTTAGTCAGGCTTGGGGCTGAGAAACAACCACCCTGCCCTTAAACCTTCCCCTCTCCATCCTCTCCTCAGAGGCTAATTGATCCACTTCTGCCTTCATTTCTGGTCTCCCAGGAATCTGAATAAGATACTCTTGTTTGTGATGGGTAAAGCTGAATACCTGCCCATAGCAGCCCTTTCCAGGCACTTCCAAACCCTTCAACCCCATCCCTCTGGGACAAGCCTTTGCAAGCTGACAGGAGCTGGCTTGAAGCAGGGATTCTGGTGTTCTGTCTCAGGAGAACACTAGGAACTGGTGCTGCTCACCAGGTACTGAAGAAGGTCTTAATTTTGGCATGCCCTGTGACCAGGAAATTATTTGAAATATCATGTATTTTCTGGGACATGGGGCAAGCATTTCCCCAGCTCCTCGCAGCTGGTGAAGATCCATCCCCCAGGGAAAGCTGGCAGGTTTGGGGCTGATGGAGGCCTGTCCCAGGGAGGTGGAGTGGGGATGATGCAATGAGCCACAGCTCTTGCACTGCTGGGGCTGGGGCTGGGCAGGGAAAGTGTCCGTGGTGTCCGGAGCCGGCGCTGGGCGGTCAGGGTGTTGTGACATGGCAGCAGCCCTTCTCCAGGCTCTGGTCAGGGTGCTGTGGTCAGGGTGCTGTGACATGGCAGCAGCCCTTCTCCAGGCTCTGGTCAGGGTGCTGTGACATGGCAGCAGCTCTTCTCCAGGCTCTGGAGTGGCAGCCAAAGCTATTGGCTTTCTTGGCAGGTCCCTGGTGTTTTGCTACCTGCATTCCCAAGGGCCAGGGACGCTGTAGGTGGAGCACAGAACCTTGATGTAGAGTTAAATTAGCTGCAAGTGCCCGTGGCAAGAAGCCTGTGACAAACATTCCATGTTTTCATGGAATCACAGAATGCTTTGGGTTGGAAGGGTCCTTGAGGATCATCTTGTTCCAAACCCCCTGCCATGGGCAAGGACACCTTCTGCTACACCAAGTTGCTCCAAATCCCATCCAACCTCAATGATATTTCCCATATGGTGATGGGGAAGCATTTTTGTCCCGCGAACTGTGCTCTCCAGCAGCAGTAAAATCTTGTGTTTGTTTTTTCCCCCCTCATTCTTAGCCAGTAACTGCAGGTCTTCGAGGGACTTTCCATTTGGCCTTGTTAGCAGGTCATGTTGAGCTGCACCTTGGCACTTGAAGGTTGGTCAATCACTAGACAAGTCTTTGCAAATCCGTGCTCAGCCAAGCCAGCCCACAGACACACCTCTCTCTGTACCTGCAGGATCTGTGCATTGTCTTACTCATCCTCCTCCTTTTGTCTTTTTGCCCATCTGTGATCCTCCGCTGCAGCTTCTGCTCCCTATTTGGGGAGGAGCAGCATTGTACCAAGGAAAAAGTATCAATGTGACCTCTGAAAAGTTGATTTTATCACTTTTTGAGCCTGTGTTTTGTCTTGGGGGGTAATTTGTTGTTCATTCACCCAGCTTGCCGAGCTGCTCCAGTGCTCAGTCAGCACTTGGGGGTGGTGTAAATAAGCAAAGCTCTGCCCAGCTGGGTAGGGATGTCTTTGCTGTAGTGTGGACTGAGTGTTGCCATGGGTTTGAATGTCAGTTTTGGTGGTGGCATGGCCACCTCTCCATCACTGGTGGGGAGGGAGGTGCTTCCCCTTGCTCAGCACAACAGTGGGGCCAGACACTCTCTCCCTTTCCATGGAAAGGGACAGGCACTCTGAGCACAGAGAGCTGTTCCTACCCTTCCCCATAGGAGCCACCTCCACTTTTGTTGCCTGTTTTTCCCATGAACTTTGCCAGTTTTCCACAGGTACCAGAGGTGTCCTGCCAGCCTTCCTCTGAGCCATGGCCCATCTGTGATAGCCCAAGAGCAAAAGGGCTGAAACTGTGGGGTCCTGCATGTCAGAGACCCCCAGCTGGCATCTGTCTGTGCTTGAAAGGTGAGGATCTGTCTCCCATCTGGGTATTGTGGAAGAACAGCCACGCCTGGGGTGAGAGGGTGGAGCCAGCAGGAAGCACACCTGTGGTTTAGATATGGGGTGAGAGCCTGCATTTTCAGAAGCAAACTTTGGGTCATGTTTTTTGGAGGTGCTGGGGTTGGGTTGGTATTTTCCTGTTTGTTTTCTTACGTTGCAGCTCTAGGTCTCATCAAGAGGCCTGAATTTCTGAAGGTGGGTGCTCAGTCTGGACTCCAGGCCTGTATTCCTGGTGAAGGTGATGGAAAGCCTGTCTGTGACCTGAGACACCATCAGCTTCCAAAGCCTGAGCACATCCTGTGACCCCTCCCAGTGCATCCCACAGGAAGAGAGTGAGTGACCCCTCTCCTGACTACCTGCTGCAGGGATTTAGGGGATAAAAAAAGGCAAGAGCCATGCTGGACACTGCCCCATCTGCCAAACCCAGGGCTGAGGTGATGTGAACATTGTGGGGGCGGACGCTGGCACTGGGAAATGAGGGCTAAAGGCAGACCTGCTCTCAAGCCACAGGTAACTGTGGGGACATTTAGATGCCTCTTGGCAAGGCTGGGAGGGGACTGTGTTTCTGGCAGCATCCCTGGTGCAGGAATATGGGCTGTGGCCGCGTTTGTCCGCCCGCACACGCAGCAAACAACTCAGCTGCCAGTGCTGGGCCCTGCCTGGCAGTGACCAAGGCCTGGTGCCATCCCTGTGGGATGGAGACCCAAACCTACCACAGGAAGAGGAATCTTTTCAGTGAGAGAAGCCCACAGATGGTTTTTTTTTGGGCCCCAGCTTCAGAAGCCGTGCAGGTGGTGCTGTGGCAGGAGGAGCTGCCCTCGCTGCCTCTGCTGCTTCTCCGGCCTGCGGCGGCTGCGCCATCGCAGCCCAACGTGGCAAGGAGTGCCCGTTCCTCCTTCCTGGGTAAATCACGGCTGAATCACTCAATATTTGTTCTGGTTACATGGCCCTTCTTATCAGAGCTTTTTCTACTTCACCCTTCCACTTCCTGGCACACCAGGGTTCATCTCCTGACCCCCCGGGCATTTCCAAGCTCTGTGTCCAATCTGGGATTTCCATCCCGGCTCTCTGAGCATCCCCACTGCCTTCCCAAGGATTCCTCATGGCTGACTAAGGGCTCTATTTCCCTGTCCCAGGGGGACAGAGCTGCAGCACCCAGCTCATTTCTGGCACTTGCCCACACCAGTTAAATCTCTCCTGGGACATTCTGGCCCACCACAGCATCCTGGATGTCCCCAGTGTGCTCTGGGGCCTGGGGTGTGAGGTGAGAGTATCCCACAGGCTCATTCCACCCTGAAATGAGCCTTAACACCATGCATTTGGGCATGCCTGGGGTCTTCAGGAGCACAATCCATGGCTGCCCTCCTCAGGTTTCCAGGCCATCCCAGCTGGAGCGTGCCCAAATCCTGGACGTGGCCCTAAACCAGGCAGTGCCACACAGGGAGTTTCCAGCTGGCTGGGTGCAGCCATTGCCCTGAGATGCCAAGGTTGGGGTGTGGAGCAGATGTTTCCAGGGCTGTGCTCGCATCCCTGCAGCATCCAAAAAGTGCCACTGGGGCCTGGCTCTGACAAGGGGTGACAGCTCTTCTCCCCTGCCCCACACCACAGAGCTGGCCACCCTACACAGCCATCAGGGAGCCTGAGCAGGGTGAGGCTCCCTCCCTGTGGCATCGGTTCACTGCACCCCTGTGTTTGTGGCTGATTAAAGCTCTGAGCGAGGCAATTATGGGATGCAGGCTGCATAAATAGGAGGTGCTGGGGAGATGGGCTCCTTTGCCTTCTTGGAGAGTATCTGGGGGTGTATTTGTGGCTCATTCCTGCCTTCCTCACCCTGCCTGAGCCACTGGACCACCTTCATGGCAAGGTGGTTTCCAGTAGCCATTTGTGGTGGTCAGCAGTGGCCTGCAGGGATTTGCTCTGTCCCTGACTTAGTGGTGTGCTCCCTCCCTGGCAAGGATGATTGAAGCAGCTGGAGAGCCTGGCCCTACGTGTCCAGATAAAAGCAAACCCTGGAAAGCCACGGTCAAGTGAATTTGTTCTTAGAGCTCACTCCAGTTTTACTTTCAGGGGCTTCAGTCAATTTGCAATTTGAATAAGAGAGAATCTCTAAAAATGAAAGACAAATCCAGCACTGCATCACTGAGCATTCTTTTCACATCTCAGGGCTTTCTTTTTTTGACATTGGTTTTATTAGTGTTTTTATAGAATGGTTTGGGTTGGAAGGGACCTTAAACACCATCTCATTTCAACCCCCTGCCATGGGCAGGCTCACCTCATGTTACTCAGACCCCCATCCAGCCTGACCTTGAACTCTTCCAGGGATGAGGCATCCACAGCTTCTGTGGGGAACCTGTGCTAGTGCTTCAGCACCCTAAGCATTTTCTTCTAACCACTTTCTTTCACCCTCAGAAACCAGCTGACTGTGTCTGGATGAATCCAGCTTTTCTTCCTGCTGCCCCACCTCCCCATCTACCTGGGGGTACACAGCAGTTGAGACATGGTGTTCATGTGCATATACGTGTTGTATATAGAGAGATCCTCTGTTCATCTTAAACACTCTTTGATCAGAAAAGTAATGCCTCCCTGGCACAAACTGCTTCACAAATTTTCTTCTTTTGTGAAGAGAAGCTCCTTGGCTTGAGCTTTTCCATCCTAAAAGGAACAAGTTATATCTGATGAACAGACCTTGCTGCTTTCACTCCCAAAGCAGTAATTTACTCTCAAAGCAGCAGCATCCCAACTTATCATCCCTGCAGCACCATTTATTCAGTGGTGCAGTCAGCCAGGAGGATAATGTGGGGTGCAAACCATGGGGTTCCTATCTGCTCTGCACCATCTGGCATGGCTTTCCCCTTCTTGAGATGTTTCAGGACACACAAACCAGGCAGGGAAATGTTTTTCTTCGTGTGAGGAAATTCACGTCACCACATAACCAAATTTATCCTGCAGAACAGCAGCTACAGCTCCCAGTAGATCCAGTGGAAAATACTTGTAGCCCAGCAAATTTCACTTCAGCCCATACAGCTGCAAAGCCATAAAGGATTTGGATCTTTTCCTGCACAAAGGTCCTATAAAGGCTTCCTGCAGCCTTGACTCCTTGCCAGCCCAGCTTCCCAGGTCACCTCAGCCCAGCCAGGACTTTCCTAAGAAAATCCTGTCAAAACCTCCCCAGTTTCTCTGGTTTGTGTTTTGTGCAGTGCTCTGATGTGAAAATATTGATTCTGGACTTTAAAGCAGCTGCTTTGTATATTTGACCAATTCAACAGTACCAAAGTTTGGCCTGAACTGTCCTTGTCCTTGTCTGGGTCCCTTTTTATATTTTTAATGCAGCCTTAAAAACACAGGGGGTATTGACATAAGGAAGAGCCAAATGTAACAATGATTCAGCACAAGTCCTATATACCAGCAATTTAGTCTGTTTTGGCTACATGCAGCTTTTTTTTTCTTTTTTCCCCTTTTTTAAAATTATTTTTTATTCTTTTACCCTCCAGATTTTATTCAAAATGGAAAATTTTAAAAGGCCATTTAAGAAGAATGTTAAGCATTTATGCAGAAACAGAGAAAATCAGGCTGATGGAAAACATACAGAAACCTTTAAGCCTTTAGCTGAAGAAGAATAGGTTTAGATTGGATATTAGGAAGAAATTCTTTACTCTGAGGGTGGTGACGCACTGGCACAGGGTGCCCAGAGAAACTGTGGCTGCCCCATCCCTGGGAGTGTTCCAGGCCAGGCTGGATGAGGCTTGGAGCAACCTGGGATAGTGGAAGCTGTCCCTGCCCATGGCAGGGGGGTGGGACAAGGTGGTCCTTAAGGTCTCTTCCATCCCAACCCCTTCTATGATTCTATACTGGTCACAGTGAACTGCCCAGAGATTTCTGTGCCTGGGGCTTTCCAGCAGTTTCTGTGAGCACAAACCTTTCCACAGGGCTGAAGCTGATATGATTTGTTACAAGGAGGTGGAGAGCATCCTGTGCTTGCCACTCACTAGGCCCCAGTCAAAACTCCTTTTTGTTTGGTTAACATGGGCTCAGCTCATGCCTGTGCCTGCTCCAATTGGGATTTGGGTTGGGGCAGTGTTGGAGGTGGTCTGGCCCTGTTCTGGCACTCCCCACTCCTCAGCACGGTGCTACTCCCTGCTAAGCAGTCCTGAGAGAGGCTCTGGTGAGGAACTCCTTTGGCACAGCAGCAAATGATCCCACTGGCAGCCCCAAAGCCCTGCATCAGAGATCTGTGCACTAGAAAATGCTCTGCCCTCACTCAGCACTGTCCCAGTGAGGGGTCATGCATGCTGAGCTAGTCTAAAAATTTAACCCTTGGATGAAGGAGCATCAAAGATACATTTGCTCTAGCTTAGAAGTAGTTTTGTATCTCTGAATCAAGACCTTTCCATGACTTCATCCCACACCTAGGCACATTGTATAAATCTCCCTGGGTGCCTGTGCTGAGCCCTGGGCATCTCCTACCCTTGCATCTCCCACCCTTGCATGTCCCACTGCTGCTCTGTGCTGGTAACAGGGACGTGATCCCTGAGTGCAGATGAAGAGCCAGGGGCATTTTGTTTTCTAGCTCTCCCCATGCCCTGCCAGCAGAAGCCAGCCCATAATCCTGCAGCCAGCTCTGAGGGCAGGACACCCACCACAGGGTCCAGGTGAGGACTGGATGTCACCTCTCCATGGATCAGGGCTGCCTGTGCCTGGGCAGTGTGGGAAGGCAGCCTGAGCTGTCCTCCAGCTCCATGTCCTGTCCCCTTACTTAGTCCAAGTCTTCTTAAAAGGCCAAAAGGCAAACCAGGAGGATGAAGGGTGGGGAATTTCCTCCTGGGCTCGGTGACACCGTGGGTTAAGCGTGTGGCTATTTGAAACAAAGCAGGCAGGGTGAGAGGTGATGGGTCTCTGCTGCTATCAGTGGGGTTCATGAGCATGTGCTGGAGCTGGGCTTGGTGCAGGGGCTGTGCTGTCCCCCTCATCAATTTTAGATTGGCAAAATCCCAAAACTTTCCAGACCACATCTTGATGTCTTATGCAGGTCTGTAGGATGGCAGGGCTGAGGAGGTACCTGGGGCTTGTGGGTCTTGTGGGGCTGCAGCTCACCTCTGCATCTGAGAGAGAGGGAGGGGAAAAAAGATCCAACTTTTTGTTTCCAGGCTCTTTGTCTTTCTCACAGAACTGGAAAATCATGGAAAGAAAGTGTGTGGGACAGGGAAGGAAGATCTTGGGTAAGTGAGACACACTCTGAAGCTGAGAGCTGTTGTCTTGGTCACAGGGGAAGCAGCTGCTGCAGTGGGACTGATGTGCACAGAGCCACTTGGCAAAAGTGTCCTCAGGAGCATCGTGGGACGGGTTCACTCTGTCTTGCTTGTTTTAAAAGGTGAGGAGCTGACAGGAGCCTGCCTAGCACAGCTTTTCAAGCAACAGCACAGTGTGTGGCTGTAACTCAGGGCAGCTATCACACAAGGTGCTCACATGGGCACAGCAGGGGAGAGCTGAACTTCGGGTAACCTGCTAAGATTGAAGCAAGATCAGCTGAGAAAACGACCCTGGCTTTCCACTGCTGCCAGTACCAGCAGAAGCCTGAGATGGAGCAGTCCTGGCTCAGACAAAGCAGCTCCCTGGGCTTTGTTGCCAGTGGCTTTACGCAGGGCTGGCTCCTCACTCCCTGCAAAGCTGTGCAAGACTTGCATGTCACCACAAAACGGCAGGGTGAGCTGAGAACCAGAGCTCACAGGGCACTTCAACTCAGCTCAAAGCAAAGGTGAGGGTTGTTTCTGTCCTCCACGTGGGGATTTGCCCTCCTGGGGCTCCATGAGAACCCTGAAGTGAGAAGAGCAGGGGAAAAAGAACCTTCACATGGAAGAGCTTGTGGAGAAGCCACAGGTGCTCCAGGGTACTTGATCGGGATAGAGGATTGGGAGACGGCTTAGGGGGACTGACCCTCAGAAGAGAGACAAAAAATTAAACCCCTCAGAGTTTCTGAAGTTATTTGTGCCCTGAGTTAGTGCTCTTGATGGGTGTCCTCCTTACGGCATTTGGTGAAAGTGAGTCTGAAGGTTGTTTAGCAGCAGTTTATTTTTAGCTGAGATGACTTGTGACAGCACAATGGTGTTGCAACACCACGGCTCTTGTCTGTGGTTTCCCTGTGCTTTGGTAGTGGAGCGAGTGAAGGCTCCTGACAGGGGCTCATTGTACTGCAAAGTGCAGAGATGTCCCAAGAGCTGGTTCCCTCCCAAGGAGGCAGAGAACAGACCTGCAAAAGCAGAAAGAAGGAAGTGGAGTCGGCCTTGTGGGCAGCCTGTGGGTCCCTGTCACAGCCCCACCGTGGCTCGAGCCACCACCCCGACCCCAGCACAGCCAAGAGCTGCACAACCCCCATGGACCTTCTTCTCTGAGGGGATGGAGATGGGAGACTCCTGCCACAGGAGCTCCTCCCAGCTCTCCTTCCAGCCTTGCTGCTTCTTGCACAGCTGCTTTGCTTTCCCCTCTGTCTCCTCTATGAGCACGGACCACACTGCTCTAAAAAAGTTGTTCTAACTCCAGCAATGTCACTGCAACTGTATGAAGTGACAGAACTGGAAACCAACACAGGGCCAGGGAGGAGACTGGGTGCCAAAAGGAAATCTAAACCTACAGCCCATCACTGTAACTAAACCTGTCTGCCAAAGGCAGCCTTCTCAGCTCAGCTTCTTACCTGCTGTAAGAGAAGAGGCATCAAAGGCATAAGGATCTGGTTTCCTCTGCTACTGTCCTTTCACCTGTGCCTGCTTTCTGCCTGTGTAAATCCATTAACTCTTGCCCAAGGTAAGAGCCCAGAATGAGGTACCTGATCTGCCTCTTTTCAGAAAACACAACCTGAGATTAAAGCTGTGTGAGCTTGGCATGCTCCTCTGTAAATCCCTCCATGTTTGTTCCCTGTCTCCTCCTCAGGTTTTACAGGATGCCAGCAGCTTTCTGCCTGTTTTATGGTTTCATGGCAGTTGCTCGACACATCAATATGAGAATTAATTAATTTTGGCTACAGGGTAGGCAGCAGCTCAGGCAGCCCAAGAGCAAACAAGGTCAGGATTTCAGCAACAGCCCATTTAGAGAACTTGCAGGGACTCCAGCAGAGCAGCCTCATCTCTGCAATTTTTATTTGGATCGCTGCTCTCTTGCCTTGTTTGCAAGTTCTGTCCTGTTGGCAAGGCTGCTGTGAAGCCAAACCCAGAAGACTATGGCAGCTGACTGCTCCATATAGGGAGCAAGGGGCAGGGATAGTGTTTGGCTCACAAACACAGTCACTACAAAACGATTATTGACTTAAAATCCCTTTACTGATGCCCCAACTTTCATTTGGTGATGTTAAAAGGTCAGAAGGAAAATTAAAGCCTTTTTTTCCCTAATCCCTTTAAGTGCTAAATTCATGGAAAGCAATTGAATCAACAATTTAGATTAAGGCAATAGCTTCAGATGATGAAGAAACTCTGCTCCTCAAAGGATGCCTGAATAAAATGTGGCTTTTCAGAATGGGATTGGAATTGCCCTTGGCCTCCCATTACAAAGATCCTCCTTGGTAAGTGAATAATCCAGGACAGCCATGCTCATTGCAGTGCTCAGCTCTGCAGCATGTCCACAGATCACAGTGAAAGACCTTGAGCAGCAGCAATAAATACAGGGGAAAAGAGAGATCTGTGTCAGACTGGCTCTAAATTAATCTGTTTCCTGAAAAAAATCAATAAATCATTACTGCTACTAGTGAACAGTATTTATCAAATTGATGATCTTTACAGTCCTTGGTAGGTATGAAATATATTCTTTTTTTTTTTTTAATTTATTTTTTCTTCTCCTCAGGTAGCCAAACTTTCTCTGGATCATCAGAGTGCAGAGTGAGGATGCCCTGATGGAGAGGAGGGATGTCCTCTCTCCATGGAAACGAGCACAGTGAGTACAAAGCACAGTGGCAGAAGCAAAGGCAAACTCAAAGGAGGGCTCAAGGGTGATGTGATCCTTTCTTCCTGGAGTGCTGGTGACAGACCCTGCTCCAGCTGAACACCCTCAGCCCAAGCAGGCAATGACCCAACAGGCTGGGAGGTGGTAGATTGGATCTTGCATGGGGCAGCTGGGATGTAGCCAGCTCGTCTCCTTGGTGCCTGTTGACAAAAGGGCTTTTACTGCACACACAAGCCCCAGCAGAGAAAAAACTCATGTCTCCCCTTCCAACAGGAGAATGGAGAGATATGACTCTGTCAGCACAATGTATTTTTCATGTGAGTGGGTTGGGTTGGAAGGGAAGTAGAGGTGACTCAGTTCCAACCCCCTGCCTTGGGCAGGGACATCTTCCACTAGAGCAGGTTGCTCCAAGCCCCACCCAGCCTGACCTTGAACAATTCCAGGGACTGTGCACCTCAGCTTCTCTGGGCAACCTGGACTGAACCTGAAAGTCACCCTGGACTTCCCCATCGAGTTGGAAAGCTGATCAGTAGTGGTGTGTGGATTTGCATGGCCCAGCCCCTATAAACTGATAGTTTTATACCAGTGTGAGATAACCCTTTGTAATCTAAACCACAATGGTTGCCCATCCTGGTAAAGTAGGAAAATCCTCTTATTAGGAGCAGAAACTTATTAAATTCCCATTTATCACTCTTAAACAGTGGTTCCAGCCATCCCTCTATTCCAAACCCTTGGCTTAAATTTATCTTTTTTTTTTTTATTATTTTCTTGAGTTTTTGAGTTTTAGATTTGCCTAGGAAATTTCTTGCCCTGAGAATAGTTCTGAGTGAGAAACATGTTTTCCATGACTGGTTCCTTCGGAAATGTTATTACTGGCTTGGGAGAATTCTTATACAATAACGATTAAGTTTCTCTTACTGGAAAATTCAGACACTACAAATTTTTCATGTCAAAAAACCAAACAAGTAACACCAAGTAATTTCCTAAGAACATACACAATCTGGTGTTGGTAGTTTTTCATGGGAAAATGCTTTGCTCCAGTGTGTGTGCCTGTTCCTAAGGAAACTCATGGCAGATGGGGTGAGAGGGAAAATGCACAGGATAATTACAAAGCCCCACTTATCAACCTGCTCCTAACTGTTCTTTGGAGTGGTAGGCAAACATGCAAAACACTGAACCACTCTGTATTTTTATGATGCTTTGAAGTGCGATTTCCAAAGAAATTTTAACTCGCATCACTTCATCATTTCCATAGCTGGATAGTGCTGGTGTCTTGGGGCAACAGCCACCATCTGGCTTTCCAGAAAGAAGTCCAAAACAGAGGATCTAGTTGGAGACACCATGTCCTTAATCAAGAGAAGAGGTGGGCAAAGTAGGGAGCTTGTGAAGTCTTGGTGGATAAGTCCCACTGTGGTCCTTCTCATGTCCTAAGGGAAATTCCCACCATGCAACCTTTGGTGCTCCAGGGTGGCATCTTTGAAACACAAGCAGGTTGGTGGAAAGGGAGCCATCATCTCTGACATATTTCAGAGGTGATTTTTCAGGCATCCTTTAGTTGGGTACTCTCCCTCTTTCAGCCAAGCATGTGTGTTTCCCACTTTTCTTGTATTTCTCTCTATTAAATATAATATAATTGAGGGGAGTGGCAACAGAGGTGCTGAGTGTCGACCCTGGGGAGCCTCTGCCATCAGCAGATGCAGGTGTTGGCAAGTGCAGGCAGGCTGCTAAAAATATCCTGCATGCTTTATTCTTGCTTCAAAGGCCATTAAGTATTTCTACAAGAGTCTTTTTCATCTTCAGCATGGAGATCTGCCTAGTACTCCCACGCATCCTTTATAATCCCTGGAATCTCAGGTTCTTCCAAACAGGAACGTCTGGGCTGCAGATCTGAGCAACAAAACCTTTAGTGCTGTGTGGCAGCACTGGGAAATACAGGCAATGAAGCTGAATTTCCTCTCCTTTTAGCTGTCCTTGCAACGCTAATTCTACTGAGTGCAGGCTGTGGGTTTACTTCCTGTATCTGCAAAAAGCACAATCAAATCCAATTACTCTTCACATGGGCATAATCCACAAATGTGACTTTTTAATGCACACCATTTAGGTCTGCTTCATATATAGCAGAGGAGTGTTGCAAGGAAGAGTCGTTGTCTCACCCACAGGAACCTCACAGAACCCAACACTCCCGTGCCTTAAAAACAAAAGCACATTGCTTTCCTCTGCTCTGCCAATGCATTTCCAGTGTGTGCTCTGTGATTCCTAGCAGCCCTGTGATTCCTAGCAGCCCGGGTGTTTTTAGTCATCCTAATGTGTTTGCTTAGGCACCAACATTAGTGTCAAAAGCACTTAATGCAAAGGAAACTCCCCAGTGCTCACTGCCAGCTCCATTGGCGCTGCCTCGGGAGCACCCACGCTGTGCAGAGTTTATTCCTGAGGGCTGGGTAATGAATTACCCACTGATTCTGAGGGCTGCTTCCCACCAGGCAAAAAAGACCTGCTGGGTCCCATATTGACAGGCTGAGGGTTGGGGTTTTTCAGCCTGCAAAACAGAAGGTTTTGGGGAGGCCTTATTGCATCTTCCAGTACATAAAGGGGGCTGGCAAGAGAGCTGCAGAGGGACTTTGGACAAGGGGGAATGGCTTTAAAACTGAAGGAGGGCAGGGTGAGATTAGATATTAGGAGGAAATTCTTGACTGTGAGGGTGGTGAGGCACAGGTGGCCCAAACAGACTGTGGATTCCCCAACTCTAGAAGTGTTCCAGGCCAGGCTGGATGGGGCTTGGAGCAACGTGGGATAGTGGAAGGTGTCCCTGCCCATGACAGGGGGCTGGAACCAGATTATCTTTGAGGTCCCTTCTAATCCAAACCACTCTGTGATTCTGTGATCCTATGTTAGGTGGACGTGTGTCCTCGTGCGCTCACATCAGCCTCCAGTGGCAATAAATCTGAGATGAGGATGGAAATATTTATTCTTGACTGATGCTGTGATCTGGTATTGAGCAGATGATGCAAATCTGTGACACAGTGACATCCTCCCACCCTGGAGCCTATTCATGAAAACTCTCATTTCCCATCAGACTAATTGGGGCTGGGTAACTCTGGCTGAGGTTCAGCCACTGGGAACCCCTGGCAAGGTGCCTGACTCCTTTCCCAGCCCCTGGCAATGACTCTGGGTTTTCTCCTGTGCCCCCAGCTGTTTTTTAGTGCAAGTAGCTCTGGTTTGGAAGCGAGGCTTTAAACCGGGCTCACCTGAGCCTAGATGTGGGTTTTGGGGCAGAGGATTTAGCCGAGAGCCTTCCCATGTGATCCCATCCTTTAGTGAGCAACTGCAAGGCTCTGTCTGTGGGCTCTCTGTAGGCAAATGGAGGCCTGGCTCACTCACTGCTTTAAGAAGCCCTTTTTCCTTCATGATTTGTTTGCTGCTTTGATTTTTTTTTCATGTTTCTGTGTCTTTGATATAAAGGAAACAGTCAGGAGGAATTTGAGCTGAGCTGTGGAGGTGAAGTAGTTGGCAATTATATTTCAATCTGCTGCTGGAGTTTTGAAGGCAACTCTTACAGTCATTTTTCTTTTCTAATCTATTCTTTCTCCCCCCTTTGTAGCAGAAAATGAGTTTTCCAGGGATTCCTGGCTATCACATCATGCTGGAGGTGGGTGAATCCTCTCTGTGCCCACCAGGAGTTGCTGCTTTGCTGTCATTCACCTTCTGCAGATCAGCTCTGCCCGTGGAGGTGCCTCCAGCCTTCCTGCCATGCACGCTTTCTTCCCCAGAGCTGTAATGAGGAAAACACAATAATAATATTAATATAAGAATCCCCACAATTGCTTTAATTCAAGTGATTCTTTCCTGGGGTTTCCAGTGCCAAACTCTTATGCCTGGAGACATCCAAAGCTAATCCATCTTTGTAAATGCTGGAGTCACCCTAACAGCAGCAGAACCAAAAATAGGCTTCCCTTCCCTGTACCTGTACATTTGGTGCTCCAGAGCCTGGCAGTGATGGCTCTGACTCTCAGGACACTGTCCCAGTTCCTTGGAGATGGAGGGTGGAGGATCCCAGCCTGCAAAGGAGCTTTCCAGAAGGAGCTGGGAAGTGGCAAGGCTGGTTTGCTCTTCCCACATGCCAATTTACTGTAGCACAAGGCAAGTCACCTCCTACCATCTAAGTGGTAGTGTTTATTCCAGGGGATTTTTGGGGTGGATATGCCTAGGGCTAGTGCCTGAGCTGGTGAGGCCATTAATTAAAGCAAACAATATTGACTTTCAGCCTCTTCTGAGAAACTGAGGATCATTTTAAAGAGACAGATCCCGAAAAGGGCCTTGTGCCAATCCCTCGCCATTCCAGGAAGGTTGGAGCCAGCCTGGCTCATCCCATCCTGGCCTGTGCCTCCTGCTCTATCAAGGATTTAACATCCCCACTACAAATCCATGGAGGAACTGACCTTCTTTCCATATATATCTCTGAGAAAGAGTGAGATCATTACCAACAGTGCAACTCTGAACAATTAATTGCTTGCAATGTAAATATTACAAATAGTATTTCCACCTCAAGTCCCAGAGTTTCTCAGCCTGTGGAGAGAGATGTGAGCTCCTGTTCCTCCACCCAGCTGCCTGGCTCGAAGCCAGTGTTTTTACAGTGCCAGGGAGCAGAATTTGGAGTATTTGGGTGCAGACACAGCAGCTGTGTCTTTGTCACCACGTGCCTTGGCAGCTGCCCTGTGGAGCTCCTCAAAGGGCACATCATCCAATTTCCTGGCACGGAGCAATTCCCTGGACCCTTGGCATTTTACATCCCTCAGAAAAGGTTTCTTGCTCAGGGCTTTGTTAGTGTTTGATGTTTTAAGAGCACTAAGCAGACACTACTCTCCTAATCCTGTCAGACCTGCAATGAAGCAGATATGTAATCCTTCATGGGTATTACATTTAATAGCAATAAAGTCTATTTAAGAATTACACTGTCAAATGCCTGCCTAAGCAGAGGAAAATATTCTTAATTTAGACTTCATCAGGAATCTATTTCCAGTTGTTATTGCCTGTGGAAGTCTCCCCTGCATGTGTGGGGGTAAAGATGAGAGAAATCAGCAACAGGCATTCCAGATCACTTTTCTGGACACTTTCAGGAGAAACAACTCCCTGTAGTATAAGACCATATTCACATGAGTGCACATACATCTGTACAACTGCTTTTACATCCATAACAGCAGATGTGGGTGCACTCAAGGGCACCCCTGTGTTTAAGGAAAAGCCCCAAGCTACATAATGCATATTCATGCTAGGGGCAGGATTTTGGGGGGGTGGGAGGGGAGATGTGCTGGGGGCTGAGAGGGAGGAGGTGGAAGCTGCGCTGCAGGCAGGATTGGCAGCTCTGGGAGGGATGAGCAACGGGTGGGGTTGAATAAGGAATGGGGGGCACAGCCCTGAGGAGGGGAGCAGTGGGGAGAAGTCCTGAGCCTCTGGTTTAGTGCCCCTCCTAACTGGGGAGCCATAGCTTGGCTTTGCTTGGGCTTGGCCCAAGCGCTGGGGAAGCAGGTTCATTGCACAGAAGGAAAGCAGGTTTCTCAGCTGAGTAAACAGCTGAGTTAGCTACCTAATTAAACAATAATTTTAGTGTCTAAAAACTTTAACTCAGCCTCTACTTTTGGCATGGAATGGATAAGAGGCCCTTATCTGACCCTGAGTGTCCCAGTGCCGTGGTTGGAGCCCTGGTGCAGGCAGGAGGATGAGGTGGAGCTGCCGTGGCGGTGGTACCTGAGACACAGCTCACAGCAGAAGAGAAAGCCTTAGAGAGAAAGGCTTTGGTGAGACTTAGGGTCGAGAAAAAAAGAGGAAAACTCCATCTTCACCGGCTGTGAGCTGTGCAGCACCATGTGGTGGGCAAAACACGGAATGGTCGTTTCAGGTGCTGAGTAACTTTTCTCCGAGAAGAATTCCCACCAGCCGTGGCACAGGGAGCTGGGAGCAGAGAATGCTTCGAAGGTGACACCTGCAGAAATCCACCTCGTCCAGAGCCTGTCACTCCCTATCAGGACGTCACCCGAGCAAATCCTGTGTGACATGAGTGCCCCCTCTCCACCTCCCCTCTGTGCCCCCCAGCCCGCCGGGCGGTCAGACAAACACCCGCGTTTGCTGTGCTTTACACGAAAACTTCTTCCCTGTGACAAAACCAAGCCTGTGGTGTCGCACAGACGCAACCAGCTGCCGGCACAGGAACTGCCTGATACCACGGGCTAATTAAGGAGCTTTCCAATAGTTTCCGGCTGCGATATGATAAAGTGCTGACTCTCCTCGTGAGGAAGCCTTGAGAAAGGTGACAGGGTTTTCCACGGCACCCGTGCTCTCCTACAAGGAGCTACCGGCAGCTGCCTTCCCAGGAAAGCCGCTTAACGCCGGGGCAGGGATGGAAGATGCTCCTACCCTTTGGAATGTACGGATCATCCCCGCCAGGGGCTCTGCATGCCGTGCAGGGGATGTCGTGGGGTCACCTGTGTGGGGTGGGAGTCGGCTCAGCTGCCTTTGCTCAGTGCCGCAGCCCGGTGCCATCCTCCCGAGAGGGTTTTTTTGTTCACATCCATCCAGGGCGGGCATCTCCAGGCTGCTCCTGGGCTCCCGGGCTGAGCCTGCTCCAACACGAACACGAGGAAGCCGGGGAGAGCTGGAGCTCGCAGATGCCTCCCCTTAAAAACCCCGCAAAGCGGGTGGAAATCCCCCGCCCGCGGCTGCAGCGGGGGGAGCCGGGCCCGGCGCTGGGATGAGTTTTGGTTTGATCCTGATTAAGGGAGGGCAGGAAGAGCCTGAGCCAGCGTGGCCCCCGCTGCTCTCGACCTGGGCTGACCCCGGGTGCGAGTCCGAGCGCTCAGCCCTGCTGGCAGCGCTCCTCCGTGCAGGGAACTCCTCCGGAGCAGCTCCGCATCCCGGCCGCGGCTCCCGCTCCCGACCGCGGGCGCTGGATGTACGGCAAGCCTTTGGCTGGAAAGTGAGACCTCGTGGGGATAAATCTTTGCAGAATTTACAAGTCCCTCATCGTTTTTCATGGGAAACCTAAATCACGCTGCGGGGTTCATTTCACAGCAAGGCAGGCATTGTATTTCCCACAGAAGATCCATACGCTTGGAAGACATTTAGTCCATGCAGTTTGACATTAGTTAAAACCTCTGAGATAAACGTCTTTCAGATGGAGAATTTCAGCAGACTGAAGTGCCCTAAACTTGTTTTTTTGCAGAATTGGAAATGTGTGATAAAAGGCACATATTTCTGTGGCTGAGTCACCCCCTTGTAAACAGAGTGTCGCAATAATGCTTTCCTTGAAACACCTTCCCTTGGAGCAGCCAAGCCTTGACCCTTCCATACAGCATGAAAATATCTATATATATATATAGTTCCAGTAGATTTTCATACTGTCTGACCAGCTGCCAGCAGCTGCTTAGGAGTTGCCTTCCCTGGAGGCAAGGACTCAAACAGGAATCTGTGTTTCGGCTTCAAATTTTCTCTTAAAATGTAAAATTGAATTTTAAACAAATGAGAGTAGTTGGCTGATGACAGGCTATTCTGTGATGGATGCTCTGTACCTGCTGGCTGAGGGAGGCTGTAAACCTGCTCCTGATGGACCACCACTGATTTACATGGGCTGAGGATTGAGACCACTGGATTTATGTTAGACAGTGTGGCTTTTGACTCCTGGTTGTGTCCTGGGAACTGCAGGAGAGAAAAAACTCACCCAAGTAAAAGGCAGCTGCTTGCCTCCATGTCTGTGGCAGAACAATATTGGCCTCTTAATTTCCTACTGATTAAACTGTAGGAAAACAAAATCTGCTTTGCCTGGAGCGATTTGGCTTCAGCTCAAAAGCTTTCTCATCAAAATGAAATATCATTTGCTGTGAAACCGTTAGCAGGAGGATAAATGTAGTTATAAAAGCAGCTATTTGTAAAACCCAAGTGGGGAGCAGCAAAATGCTGTAATTTAGGGGAAAATCTCCACAAGGGCTCTGGAGGGCAAAACTCCTTATAAAGCTCAAGTTTCATCAGGATTGTGTGATGAAACAAGGAATTGTTCAGCTGCCCATCACTCAGATACAGAAGCATTTTCTTTCCTAACATCTCTCTCTTGGCTTGTCTAAAAGATGAGCTGGTTGAGCACAGGACTGGTGGGACCTTCCAGTCTGGTATTGATGTCCCCAGGCTCAGAAGAGAGGTTGGAGACAACTTGTTTGGGAAGCACGAGGTTGGAAATGGGGGTGTGGCCCCTGGAACAGTCACATACTGTGATCAGCAGGGCTCAGGGCTGGAAAATTAAGTCTAACCTATATAATCCTACATAACGCCTGGTAAATAACAGGTCATTTTAGTCCTGGGAAATAGCCACAAGAGGGAGATGTGATTGGATGTGCCAAATGTATGTCTTTAATAGGCAGGAATCTTGAGAAATTGAGTATTACTTCAGAGCTCACTGGAAACCCAGGGAAAACATTTCACCACAGGAGCTTGCAGTTTTGGGGTGACCAACTATCTGAGCTGAATTTTGGAACTACTTTTACAATGACAAAATTGTCCATGATGCATTTTTGCCTTAAAATCGCCTTAGTCCTAATGAAAAATTGTGTTTTCTTAAACACTGCCTGAATTTCATTAACAATTTTAAGTGAAAAGAGGGGAAATGCTGAGCTCCCCAAAACCCTAACAAAAACAGGAAGTCAGATTTTCATTTCAGATTGATTCAAAGAAAATTTTTGATCAGTGAACCAAAAATTCCCTCATTCAGACAGCACAGCTGTAATTGTCTTGCCCTGAAGGGCTGACTGACCGGGTGATGCTGCAGCATTTTGGAGCCTGCTATGGAGATGGCTTGAATCTGCTTCCTGCATTCTGTGCTTTCAGCTTATACAAAACATTTCCTGAAAGCCATCACTCTGTCACCTTTCCCCCATATGAGAATCATTTCTGATAAAAATAAACCTCCATCTTTCTCCCCTCTCTCTTTTTTCCCCCCTCAAACAAACCCAGACTCTGTTACCAAGAGAAGATTTAGGAAGCGTAGCCAGGGCTGTGAATACTCCCTTTAAAATCATCTCTAAATCATCTGACTCTCAACTGTCATTGTAACAATGGGGGAAAACTCATTTTTCTCCTCTTAGAGCTGCTCCTGTTACATAACTGCTCATACAGTATCTGGCTGCTCTTGCCCATCCTGGGGCTTTCAGACCTATTTACACACAAACAGGCTAACACCCATCTGAAAGTCATCTCGGGCACAAAAGGATCCTTTTGCCTCCCCAGAATAACAATCCTTCTCTGCAGGGCACTGAATAACTGAGTGCCAGGTTGGTGCTTAGGTTAATCTGCTTAGATCGACTAACACAGTTGTGCAAGGGTAGAAAATATCCAGTCAAGTAAATTACATCATCCAGGGAAAAGCTATTCTAAAGAAAGCTCACGCTTTATAAGCCTGAGCAAAATCCTGCTCAGGTAAACATTTACATATATTTACAAGCAGAAGCTCATTGCTTTCCTTGTGGAAAAGAAAAAAAAGGAAAAAAAAAAAAAGAAAAGTGAGATCTTTGAAGTTTTTTGACTAATAGAAAAACATCTAACTAAATTACTTAACTGGCCAAGATCCAGAATTAATTAAAAACCCATTACAATTTTTCTCACATTAGTAGTACTAAGTAGGTAAAGTCCCCAATCCAGAAAAAAGGAGATCAAGGTGTTGCTTAGCATTGTGTGTAAGCAATGGCACTTCCCTGGCTGTATTGAGTCTATCTTTGAAATGCTGTAATTCCTTCTGCTGTCAGACTATATTTTAACAACCTCCATCACTTGATGCTTCACTAAAATATTTTGTTCTCTCTGCAGTTTTAAATGCAACATGAGAAGGGAAAAAAAATTAGTGTGGACAGGAGAATTTAGAGACCATAAGCACATCTGGATTTAAGTATTTAACCCCTGCTGACTTGTTTTTCACTGTCCTGTTCAGAAATATTTTCAGTGTAAGATCCATTGCCAGTGGTGAGGCCTGAAAAGGGCTGATGGTGATGTGCCTGGCTGCCAGCAGCTTTCTGGCTCATCGTTCCCCAGAGGAAGTGCTTGAGCTTTAGCAAATGAAGGACGGGATCAAAAGCTAAGGAAGGTTTGGTTTTGTGACGGAGCCTGAGCTGTTGCCATCATCCTGGATCACCTCCTCAGGAATTACAGCCCAGAGGGCAACACCACAAGAGTCTCAGGAAGAGTTAAATGCCCCCACAGATGTGTGGAGAGGTAGCAGAGGGTGTTGGAGACAGACCAGATCTGGGAGTCTGTGTTACATTCCCTGGCCCAGAGCGCGTTCCAGCCGCCTTACACCCCTTGCTGGTGTATGGAATGGATGGATGGATGGATGGATGGATGGATGGATGGATGGATGGATGGATGGATGGATGGATGGATGGATGGAATTAAGTGGTTGTGCAGTGACACCTGAACACATCACACAGGGCTCAAGCTCAGTACACAGACCCCTGAGCCCAGCCTTGGCAGCAGCTTCATCCCTTCCTCCATGCTGGTTTTGCTTTAGCAGAAAGTTCTGCATCATGCCAGGAGCTCTGCTTCAGCTTTCTGTGGTTGCACTGAAAGCTTTCCTCTAGCAAAGATCCTTGTCATGGTTTGAGCCTAGATTACAATCTGGGCCCAAATATGCAAGTGTGTCACATCGGGAATTCCCACAGAATAGAGTAAAAGTAATGTAGTTGGACTAAGTTCATATTTAAATGCAGTAGCTTTTTTTATTTTCCCCAAGCCCTTGTAAACATCACCTTGATATAAAACTATATTTGGGTTCAAATTAATCTTTTTTTTTCTTCTTTTTCCTCCCAAATTCATCTGATCAAGCCCTTGTCAGTTTTAAGAACACCTAGCTAATCCATTTATATTCATTATCTTTTGGAATAATCTTGTCTTATTACCTTTCCCTCCCATTCCTTTTCATCCTCTTTTTCCTGTGGTCTTGATTCACTTTGGTTTAAAGTCCCATGAAATGAGAACATCCACATTGGTAACAATAAAAGGATAAGGTTTCTGCAAGGGTAATTGAGCCTTTTAGGATTTTATCTGCCTGACTGTGTTAGCAAAAGGACTATTAAGCAAATGTGAAATTTAAAACTAGGTATTGTGTATGATATATTGGCTTCTACAGTGCACCCATGTGATCAGCTGGATGGGTGATTCATCATTACAAGGCTTAGCAGTGCTCAAGAGCTGGACAAGGCAGCATTAATCAGGTTCTCCACACTGACTGCCCTGCCCTGGACTGCTCCAACCCAGCTCTGCTCTGCCTCTCCCTTCCCACTTATTCACCAGTTTGATCTCCCAGATCTGGCTTCAGACCCTCACTGCAGATAAACTCATCCATCCAATGGGTAAATGCACCCATAGACATGTCATGGCAGGCTGAGGGCCATAATATCATGTCCATACTATTCTGTGAGTCACACCGAGTCCTTGTGTTCATAAGAATGAGGAAAATCCTTAATAAGTGTTATTACTATTGGTATTTAGTGACAGTCTTGTCACTGGCATAGGTGTTCCCATGTAATTGTATATTAAATGCCCATTTTAAATCCTCAATCTATTTTTTTGCTATGCTACAAATGAGCTGATAAATGATTGCAGCCTTTTGGGATTATAACATGAATTGACATTCAAAAAAAAAAAAGTTCCAGCTCCATCTGTTTAGCTTACATAACTCATGATCTCAAGCAATCTCTGGGGCAGGATTTTCTGAATAAATAGTACAATTTCCAGTAAGGAGATTAAGGCTTCTTTGCTGGGAAAGGAAGAAATTACCAAAAAAGCTGTCATGTCAATGGACACAAATAAATCGTGTTCCAAAATACACAGGAAGACAAATTTATGTCATTTAGTCCCTCTGCCTCAGATGCTCCCTCCCCACCTGTCAGAAAAAAGCATTTTGCCACAAAATACCATTCATCCTTTGAGCATTTACAAAACACGGTCAGCTCTATTTTCCACAGGTTAACTCCTTCAAAAAATCAGTGCTGCTAATAACATTGTGCATTTTTACAGTTTTTATCCAAGCGCTTTTTTTTTAATATCCGGTGGCTTTCTGCAAGCGCCGGACTTCAGTAAATCCAGGCTCTGGGAAGCATAAAATATATTCCACCAGGATATAGAGAGGCACTCAGAGCAGCTACTGTGGGGCAGGCTGGCAGCAGATCCTGCTGTGTGTGATGGAGAGAAAAGCTCTCCCCAGCACCTGACAGCGCTGTGCTCGTGCTGCACGAAAGCACGCGAGTTTTAGGTTAAAAACACACCATTTTTGTGTGTGTGTGTGTTTGTGTGTGAATAAGGAGAAAACTCCTGGTTTGGCCTCTTTCTGCACACAGACGGGCAAGTGTTTGTGCAGGCAGACTGTTAGCACACGTCACCTCCTCCCGAGGCAGAGCTCCCATTAAAAGCTGCTGGCAGAGAGCGTTTATTGAAGGAACGCGCGCGGCTCTCCTGCGATGGCAGCGCTGCCTCACAGCCAGCCCTGCACAGCATCACTGCCCCAGCAAAAATCCCCTTTGCTAGAGGGGAAAAAAAAGCAGACCCCACTTAGGAAAGCCCCAGCTCAGGCTGGAGCTGTGTGCTGAGCCCCAGCTCAGGGCTGGTGGGGCTTCCCCAGCGTTGCCCAGACCTCTGCCCCGCTGTGGGCTCTCTCCAGGGCTCACCCTGTTTCTGCCCTTGTTTATTTTTCATTTCCTGCTGCAGCTCTTATGTGCACCAAGGCCCCTCTTATCTTTTATGTCTAAGGTTTTAGCATGGACCAAGTCATGGCTACTTAGCAGATCCTGGTTTCCCCTCCCTGGTGTCTTTTCCTTGGAAAGCCAAGCGAGTCTGGTGTGTGGTTAACAGCAAACGTTGTGCTGGTGGCTCCCATCTTGCTGCTTGTGCTCCACCAGCCCTCTGCTGAAACCACTTCATGCCTGAGTCATGTGTTCACCATCCCTGTGCTCTAGGGCCACTTCCCTTCTTTTACTCATGCCCTGTGTGCTTCAGGAGCTCAGGGACTTCCAAGGATGTCCTTGGAAATCCTCCCTCTTCCTAGGCTTGGCTATTTGCTTCTCCACCAAAATGGCATGAAAAAAAAAAGAGGAGGCCCTCACACTGCTCTCACACAAGTCTCCAGGACTCTAAAATAACTCTTTATCTCCTTGTTTCACCAAAGGGGAAGTGAACTTGCCCATGATATGCAGAAGGAACTCCTCTGCTCAGCAGCATCAGCAAACTGAGCACTTTGGAGCACTGTCCCACTTCATTCCTGGGAAACTGCTACTTATGACCTACCACAGCAAAATATCACGGAGATGACTCAGGAAAACAGAAATTATTTTGTGTATGGGGGAAATATGGAGTCAGTGTCTTCCTGCTCCCTGTCCTCCCCTCTTCCATGCACACCCCCTCAATTTGGCAGAGAGTTCCTGTCTGCAGGGGTTATCACACCTGCTTCCCTCCCCAGACAACAGTTTTCCCATCAAAACCCCTTTGCCTCAGCTTCACAAAACCCCATCCCAACTCCCCTGCACATCCAGCAGGGTAAATGGAGACAAGGGTTTCCATGGCAGGTCCCCATATTCCTGGAGATAAGCTGAATACCGAAGGGAAAAGCCCTGGGTTTCCCTGTCCTGTGGTTCTGTGGGCACACAGCCAGTGCTACAGAGAGAACTGACTGAAGAGTTGCAAAATTCCTTTGCATGTAAGACTGACTATGAGCATTTCCCATCACCTGAAAAGAGAAAGGACAACTTCTGGCCTGGTCGAGTGGAGAAGAGAGCAGTTGCTGGAGCAGGAGCAGCCTGGCAGCAGGGAACAGAGCCAGGGACCTGAACCCAGCCCCACTTAACTCCTCCTGCCCTGCAGAAGCTGCAGTCATTTCCTAAAGGTCAAAGTGGTGTTACAGCAGGACATGAACCCTGGTGGTGTTTCAGAGGGATGGATCAATACTCCTGGCATGGGAACGTGGCCAGAGATGAGGCAGAGCCCCACTGCCATGGAGAGGGTTGGCATCACTGTGTGGCTTGCAAGCCAGTTTACAATATGCACTTGCTAATGTACTTATGCTTTAATTGCTATTTAGCAATGAGGTGCTTGGGAGGAGTTGCCCAGACAGGAGAGATTAGAGAGGGCCAACAGAAGAAGAGATGCTAATCGATGAGATGATGGACTTTCTCTGGTCTGATATGTTGGCTAACTCCAGGAAACTATTTTTTTCCTCATACCCTTCCTATAAGCCAGCAAGATCTTGGCCTGATTTCACTGATATTCAGCCCTTTGAAGGTGGCCACATCCAACCTCAGGATGTGTCTGACACTGGCCACAGCCCTGGGACCAGCAGCTGCCTCTGCTTAGCAGCACTTTTCAGGTGATTATCCAGCTGCACCATTAACATTCTTGCACTGAGATGTGCAGTTTTATAATTTATTTTAAAAAACAGACCAGTTGTGCTGTCTCAGACATGATTGACAGAACTTCATCACTCTCTCCACGGGGCTGCAGCAGCAATTTCTTTACCATCACATGCAGCAGAGGCTGCAGGACGCTCACAGGCTACAGAAACTCTGAGGCCATGCGGAAACTTTTCACATTAATGAGGGCTCTTGAACAGAATTCTGTTCTGCAAAACAAACATTGCTCCTGGGTAGTTTTTGCTCATTTAGGTCACTTTCAGCCATTTTTTTACCATGAATTTGCTTAGCAGGGAAAAACAATACGAGTTGTATGATGCAAGCTACTAGTCTTTTCTTGATGGGGTAAAAACATACAAGGGACTTTTTATTTGTAAAAAATCTCTGTTAGGAAGATTGTGCTTACCTCACAGATCTGTGAATTTGGAAACTGTGAATCCCTGAGAAGCTGACTGGTTGTCTATGTGATCTAGAAGAAGTCAGTGGGCTGACAATAACCTTTGGGTTGAGCCAAGCTTACCTTAAGGGGAAAAGGAGTGGGTTTTGTTGGTTTTATTATTGTGGCTGTTTTCTCACGTCTCTGATTTTCCACTGAGAAGCCACAGAGCTGGAGCAGGGTGCCTGTCCCTGCCTTTCCTGCAGCCCAATGCACTGGGGACACCTCACATGGGCTCTGCCCCCTCCTCTGCTCTGCAGGGAAGAAAAGTCACACCAAGATGCCACATAAGGGGCACAGCTCAGCCAGGCTGGTAGAGAGGAGCCCCAGATGTCTCTGAGGTGATTCCCTAAGGGATTGATTTTTGTTTGCTCATTTTCAAGCTTATATCAATTAAAAACCTTTCAAAAGTGTTCCTGTTACACCAGAATGGATTCTTCCCTCTCGGAAACCCACGCTCTACTCCTGCAATTAGACTTCTTTTCTGCTGCTTTGGGAGAAGTTGTTCAGCTGCTGGTGCTATCAATAATCCACGAGCTGCTGTACTCAGGCCTGCTCTTGCTTTTACCTGGGGGATATTGCAGCAGTGCTGCCTTCTCTCACTTTTGCGTAACAGTTCCAGTAAAATAAATGAGTACTAGAGATGCTATTGCTTCAATCCTCTTGCATTTTTAAAAAGAAAGTCATGAAATGGTGATGAAATTTGACTGGTTTTTGACCTTGCCATCCAGTTTTTGAGGATGTGCTTTGTTCATGATGAACCAAGGGCTTCTCAACTAAAAATGAAAATTACATCCATGAACAAAGTTTTTTCCCCTTTCCAAGACAGCAGGAAAACCAAAAATTGATTAGCTTGTGTGTGTCTCTCTGTTGTATGCATGAATACCTATATGCAGTAAAGGTTTGCCCTGAGCAAAAGCAGTCAGCATGAACAAATTTTCATTTGGTTCTGAAAATGGTGAGGTCTGTGGTCATTCTTATCTTATTCCTACAAGATCTTTATTTCCCACGCTCATGAGTTGCCTCTTACTGATGAACATTTCATTATTTAGTTCATGATCTCAGATAGCAAAGTGAGGTTTGATGCACCAACTTTGTCATTATGGTTCTGAATTTTGCTTACTCAGTTCCTTGGCAAACCCCTTGCATCCTGTGTTGACATCTTATAAACCCAGGGGTTTCCTGGGCTCTGAAATGCTGGGCTTGTTAGTTCCTGCCAGAACCATGCCAAAGTCTTCATTAATGATATAGAAATGCCCCCATCCCATTCTATGCCTCCATTGTATTGCCTTTTCTGATTTTCCCACCTGCCAAAGTGCTCTGACAAGCCAGCACTGGTGGTCCTTGTTTCACTGCCCTCCACTTCACCCTTCCTGCACTCCACAGCATCTCCAGCTGAAGGAATGAGGAGTTTGAACAGAGAAAAGGCTGGAAAGCCATCAAAGGGGATGGTGGATCTTGCTGCTGGCTAAGGTGGGTAGCACTAAGGAGAGGACATCAGGCAGAATGCTCAGATGCTGCTTTGTGGCCAAATACCTGGAGCTGTTCAGTCTCTGCCCATCCTCAGCTCTTACTTGGCCTTGGCTTTTTGTGACAGGAGTTGTTCTGCTGGAAAGTACCTGTTACACCTTTCCTAAGTGGAGAACTCAGCCTCTCTTCCAAAGGACCTCATTCACAGACTATTTATGTATCTAGGTCCAACTGATTTTTATCTCAGCTGCCTGGGTACCTTTGCATATCTGGACCTGAGTGTTTTGTCTGTGGTCACACAGGAAGTCTATGGTAAGCAGAGAAGTGAAAACACAACACAAACTAAAGCTGTAACTACTTGTGCCACTCTTCCCTTTGCTGGGGATTTTTTGGGAGCTGGAGAAGATCTCAGTCTCCTGTGAATAACAGCAGCATGTTGCCTCTGCATTTTAATATTTGGCTTTAAAATAAAACCCCATATCGCTGCATCAAATGATGCCTATTGATTATCCCCTCAGAAGCTGGAGAGCTCATTTCAGCTGGCACTGCTGTGGCTGAGAGCCAGTGCTGCAATTGATCATTTAATTAACTGGAAGAAAATTAAAGGAACTGTAATCTGTGTCTCAGCTCTGTTGTTATCAAGCTGGCAAAGTGCTTTTTTCTGCCTAGAGCAACGATCAGCTCCTTGACCCTGTGATTTAGAAACACCCATTTAGGCATCCCCCCTCACCTACCCACCTGGATTTCTGAAAGGCAGGAAGCAACGCAGCTGGACCCTTCCTGCATCTTCTTGTGCTTCCCAGATTGTTCAGGGGTACCTGACACCTCTCACAGTGGGCTGGGTCAGCTAAACCCACCTTTCACCACCTCAGTGAAGGTGAGATTAATGTGAAGAGCCATGAAGATTCTAGATTAATAGGTGGAAAATCTGGAAAGTCTGGAAGAAAAATGGATGTACTATAGAAGTCATTTATTTAGAGGCTGAAACGAGAACATGGGAGCTCTCGAGTTCAACATTTCCTTAAAGGGATAGAGATATTGATTTTTATTTTGCTACTTCAAATAAGTAAGAGGGAACAGTGTGTTTGAGAGAAAAATTACTGGTCCTGAAAATTTGGCAAGCTCTTAAAGCTTTGGCTTAAACAAGCAACTTGAGTGGTCTGTGAACACAGGGAGGAAAAAAAAGAAAGATGTAAGAAGGCATTGTTTTAACAATTGTGTTGCCATATCAAGAGAATAAAGACAGCTGCTTGGAACTTGTCTTTGCATGCCCAAGTAATATGTTAATTACCTCGTTCTCCCATAAATGCCTACAGTCCTCCAAAAGGCATGTTAAAACAGACATAGTCATTAAAGCTTGCACTGCGTTTTCTAATGTGTTGCTGGGAAAACAAACAAACAAATAAAACCTCAAGCCCTTTGTCTTTTAGCTAGATCCAAGTTGGGGAAATATTCAGCAGAAACACTTAAGAAACTGTATAATTGGAAAGAAAGTGTGTTTTTATGTTAAAACAGGAAAAAACCCCAACCAGAATTTGAAACTTCTCTGTGTTGGATCAGGTAAAAGAGTTTGGTCACCTTTACATTTTCATTACAAGTGCAGTCCATTTAATTTCATCTTTCAATTTATTTTGGATTCTTTCTTGTTCTTTGTGAGAAACTTGTGGTCCAGGCTGTAAAATAACAAAGGGCTTCATAGGAGGGATGAAAAGGATCAAAAGAAGGAAAAAAAAGCCTCTTTCTGAATGTTCCTGTGAATCATAACTAGCTGTAGGAGTCAGAAATCTGCATGAAATTGAAACCAATCCTTCTGAGAAAGGCATATTCCCTCTGCTCTAGGTATAACTTATGCAAAGACTGTCACCCTGCTGCTGCTGGCTGCTCATCTGGCTTCCCTTCCCTGTCCTCAAAGTGCTTCACTTGTGTTTACAGTGCCTTCAAAAGGGAAGCAGTGCAGAGAAGAAAGTAAAACTAGCCCGGTAGGTCTGAGGTGTTAGGAGCTGATTGGCATAAGGGGAGTGTTCTCCTGGCTCCAGAAATGTGGGTTAAAACCACTTTGTGGGTCACAAGGAGAACCAGCCGTGTCCTGCTTCCCAGTGTGATGACAGACTGTGCTGCCCTGGTCACCACAGCCTCACAAGAAAGCTGAGCTTGGAGTGTGTGAGCAGAGCAGAGGAGGAAAAGGAGGTGTTTGTGTCTCCATCTCACACAGTGCGACTGTGGCCATGAAAACAGTGCTTGGTAAGCTCAGGAGTACTCAGGATCACTCCCAGCAACACCAAACCCAGTGTTCAGGTACTCTGAGTGGGGAAAACTCTGCCCAAATCTCTTTTGCCTGATTTGGTGAGAGGATTTAAACCCAGCTCCTTCATGTCCCCAAGTGTTCCTCTGGAAGCTGCAGTTAAGGGGCTAAATTGAAGCAGCTCCCCGAGGAGAGACAAAGGGAAGCTTTAACCATGTTGTTGCCACACCTTGCTCTGAGCTGGACAGGACAGAGGCTGAACAAGCATCTCTGACCTCCAAGAGAGCACTTTATGCCCCAGACTTCAGCTGCTCTTTCCAAGTCCCTTTGCTGTGCTTTGCTGCAGGGTGGAGTTACCAGACGGGGATCCTGGGCACAGACATATCTTGAAAGCCAAAACCTGGACCTGGCTTTGACAAGGTCCTTTTTTTCCATATTCACATTGTGGTTGTCTCTTGCTCCCTCCTCAGCTGGCTCCTGAGGGTTCCAGATCTGCCAGTTCACTGCATGGGGAGCTGGACTTCGTGCATGGCCAGCAGTGGATTCCTCCACTCAGCACTCTGGCAAGGGATTGCAGCTCTGAAAATAGAAAGCCTTTCTCTAAGTGAGTTGTGTAGAGTCCTACAGGAAGCCTGGAACCAAACCTCGGCCCCCAGAGCCTTTGTTCAGAGCTCTGACCACAAACCCATTTTTTCTGTAAGGACAATTTTAAAATTCCACGCTGTTTTTTGTCCACATCAGGAAAACCACTGTACAATTGGCAATATCTGCTCAGGAGGGACCTGGGATAGGCAGGATGCAGCCAGCTGGTGAAACTGTACAGTGTAGCCTGCTGAGTGTCTGCTTGCCTTACGCTTTCATCTGTTAAACTCCTTTCATGGGTAGAAAATCCTTCCCCAAATCTAATTGCACTGAATTGCACATAGTGCTTTTATTACACTGCAGAATCTGTTACCATATTGGGGTACCTGTGTACAAACAACAGTCCAGAGAGTATTTCCAAATGCCTAAGTGTACGCTGACCCAAGCAGGCTTTAAGAGGTGGTCAGAGTTAAAAAAATGGGGATTGTGCAGATGCGAAAGGAAAAATAAACAAGATCTTGGCACAAGAAGGAGAGAAGCAGCACTGAGGTTAGAAAAGACCAGAGGAAACAACAGTTGCCAAAGGGAGATTGTGTCTCCCATCACGTACTCTTGTTTCGGGCAGTATTTCGTGTTTGAGAAACAGCAGCATTAGGCTTCCAATGCCAATGGTTTGGTTTGAATTTGATTCAATTTTCATTTTTCTATTGTGAAATGAGTTGACCACCAGAGCTCTCAGGTTCTCACACTGTTTAGCACAGTAAGTTGTAGTAACAACTATTAGCCTGTCACAGCATTTGAGACCTCGTGGCATTCCTCTGTCAACTCAACACTCCACAGTGGTGCTGTGAGCAAGACAGGTTTTTTGGTCAAATATTGAAGACTAGAACGTACCCTTCATTATTAGCTCAATTACTGAACCAATAAGTGTTAATTCCCTACATATAGGTGATGCCTTAAGTTTTCGCTTTCATATTTTTCAGATTCTGTAGTGCATTAGTATAGAGCTCTGAACTTCATAAAAATTGTTAGCAAGCTCTCTTCACAGTTTAGTTAGACAAAACAGCTTCACCCAAAATGTATGAACAATGGCGAATTGAGGAGAGCAATTTGGGAGGATGGAACTTCATAACCTGAAGCTGTAATTGGATGATTAACCCCAATATGTAAATGGACCAAAACTTATAAGAGTTTGAAAACTCATGACCCATTGTCCATCTTGGGTGTAGCCTTGGCCAGGCTCTTGTACTGGCCAAGGTGTACCCTTTGAAAGCCTTTTAAATAAATACCTAGTTTATTCCTTTAACACTGTCTAGCCCCTGTTTTAGGTAGCCTCTCAAGGCATCATAGGGGGCTGTACAATGAAGCAAAAAGCTCAGGAAATCCAGTGCTGAGAGCAGGCTGTTTGTGACATCCCCTGTGATGTGAGCTGCCAGCTCCAGAGAGAGAAATGGAGCTTCTCTTCAACACCCTCCGCCCGCCCCGGCGAGTCCCTGCTCAGAAATGGCGAGTGCTCTTGGGAGGTAAGATGCCTTAATTAAATCCCTGATTTCTTCCCACCGGAGTTAGAAGTCCTGCCCGTCGTTATTGACGGGGATGCATTTGGATCCCGAGAGTAAATGCCCACAGAGCCCATCGCGGTGACACCGGTGTCCCCAGCACACAGACCCGAAGCCACAGGCAGGAGCACTTCTCACATCTCCACCCCGACTCGTTGTGCCGCTGTCCTCGCTGCCGCTGTCCTCGCCGAGCCGCTTGCTGACTCAGCAGCTTGTGCATTTGCCCTCATTAGTCATATGCAAACACCATTGTGCTCAGGAAGTTCTCTAACGTAAGCGCGAGTATGAACTTAGAGCAGCAATAAAGGGCAAGAAAAGTGACTAAGGCATCATATACTGGAATAAGTTTCTGCTATCAGCCACTGGGAAAGCGGGAAGGAAAGTGTATGTGCGGACTTTTAGAGGAGTGATGCAAAAGTTTAAGAAAGAGAAGGATGTGTGTGAGGGAGAGCATTTGCTTAACATCTCTCAAGAGTTGCTACAGTATGAAATGTTTAATTGCAGAACAAGTTTCCACTAACACCCTTCTGAAACACAGCTGGGTTTTGAAGCATTAATCTTTATTATGAGCTCGGGGTAAGCATGTTTGGCATGAAAGAAATGTGTCTTGTAAGGAGACCACAACACTTACTCACAGCTCCCCAGACAGTTCATGCTGGGAAGTTCGATATCTTTGAACAATCATTTGAGCAGCATTAGCTAAGTGTAGACTGGGATTTTTCTGCAGTGATTTTTACTCAGGGGTCACCAACACATCTCGAGCTGTTGTGTCCAAGTGATTTAAAGTGAGCAGAACAGTGAGTATTTAAGAATACCCAATGAAAAACCCTTTTGATGTATTGCACATTATGTGAATTTGGATAGTGGTAATAAAGGTACACAAGTGAATCCTACAACATCCATGCTTACAGGCACTAAACTTGCCATTCAAAGAGTGACAAGAGTGAAAATAAAATCTTACTGGGCAGGGTAAGGCAGGTTCTGCAGGTTACAACTGGGCAGTCCCTGGTCCAGACCGCATCAAGTGCCTCTTGGTCTTTGAAGGGCACTGAGATTGCAGTCAAAGTAAAGAAGAGGCTTTCACTTTCAAGTGTGCCAGGCTCACCAAGAACCACTTCAACCTCAATCTGAGAGATTAGAGAAGCTGCAACGCCTGTTCTGAGTTGCACCAGCCTCCTCTAAGGCGCGGGAAGTACCTCTGTTATCACCACTTCACTACCAAAACTCCCTGGATGTGTTCCAGGAGCTGTGATGAGGAAGGTGGCACTGGGCTGGCCTTGTCATTTCTGCACCCACCAGGAGATCGCTCCCCATTTAACCAGAAAATTCTCTAGGGGCTGTTATGGTGACTCTGTGAACAGACTAAAAAAAAACTGCACAGCTGCAATGCACAAGTGAATTTCTTCCTATGTTTGAGCTGCCTAAACCATATTTTGAAAGATAAAGCTGTCTGCGAGCCCTTGGGGAGGGCTTCTTGGTACTTATGCAAGACACTTGGGGTTGAGTCTTGCTTAGACTGTTTTTCTTCTGGAGGCTCCAGTGAGCACAGAACAACAGAAATATCAGTAGTTCACAGCCACACTGCCACGGGCTATTGTGCTGTCACAGCTCATAAGCAAAGTAGAGCTGGGCTTTGTCCATGTTTGGATGGAAAAGCCTTGAAGGAATAAAAGGAGTCAGAAGCACCTGTGCCTCTTCTGTGTATCTGACTGCTGTGGGCAGAAGGAATCCATTTCATACAGGAGCTCCTTGTGATTGCTAACAAATGTCACAGTCACTGCTTTTTCTTCTTCTAAATAAAAAAAATAAATAACCTCCCCCCCAAATAGAGGACACCCATGACTGTATGCCTAAACCAACTGCTTGTTATCTGGAAGTTGGGAATCCACAGCAGAAGTGTTAGGAAGGTGCAGTACTGAAACACCATCACTTTGCCCTGCAGGTGTTTCTTATGTCACCACACGTGCACACAGCAGCTAAAGAATGTCACTTATGCCTGTCAAAGCTGCTTTTTTTTTAAAGGTATCATTACTGCTGAGCTGCAAACTGAGGAGTCTCGTGAGGTTCAGCTCCAGATGGCCTCTTGAAGTCCTTGCTAGTGGGAGCCCACAAAATGTAAAGGAACCCCTGAGCTCTATGGGGTCACTCCACCTGGAATTGTGTCTTTCCTGCCTCCCCAGAGTGCTCAGCCACACATGACCCTGAGCTAAGGGTACAGAGCTAAGGCTTTTAACTTTACATGTGTGGGCTCTGCCCCCAGTTTTCCTCTCCTTGCTCTCCCATGGCTGTGTCCTGGTTCCTGATCCAAGAAGCCACTCGTTTGTGTGGCCATTTCAGTGCCAGGGGTCCACTGTCCAGCCTCTCCTGCTGAACCTCCAGGGCCAGCCCAGGTTAGCAGGAGGTCCTGGGGCTTTCAGATCAGCAGTGCCTGAGGCCAGGCTTGCCATGGGTAGAGCAGGGAGAGAAAAACTGGACACAGGCACTGGGATGATGGCACTGGATTTGGGCCGGACTGGATGGGTAGCAGGGAAGGCAGAGGGGTCGCTGTGCCTTGGCACAGCCCTGGTCCAGCCTCCTGGCTCTGCTCTTGGGTTTGGGAAGTTGTAAAACTTGCTCGAAATGTGCTTAATTACCTGTCCGTTTCCCTTCTGGGCTGCCCCGCTGTGGAGCTGACTGTGCCCTTTAATTAATGTGAGGTTCAGAACACTTTAACTGGAATTGAACTAGAAAACAGGTCTTGTGAGGCTGTGGGAGCTGGGTTTGTTTTGTCTGAAGAAGAGGAGGCTCGGGGGGCTTCATCATTGCCTAAAACTCACAGAGAGGAGATTGTAGGGAAGTCTCTGCTGCCGTGGCTGAGAGGACAGGAGGACATGCCCGTAAGGGGAGATTCAGATTAGATACTAGAAAATAAAAATGTGTCTCTTAGGGTGGTCAGGCATCGGAATAGGCTGTTCGGGCGCGGTGGAGTCACCGTCCTTGGAGGTGTTTAAGAGGCGCTGGGGATGTGGTTTGGGGGCTACAGGGGCAGTGCCAGGAGGATGCTTGGACTGGATGATCTTAAAGGTCTCTTCCAACCTCGATGATTCTGAGAGTCTAAACATCCTGGGTTTTTATTGTACCACGACACCTTCGGGAGAGGCAGCGGAGTCAAGCCCTGAGCAAAGTTACGTGAGAAAGGAAAAAAAGAAGGAAATAAAGAAGGGACTAACTCCTCGCGCCGTGCCCACGGGGGTGCGAATTGTGGCAGGATCCGCATGGGCGGTGCTCGGCGCGGCTGCGAGCGGAGCGGAGCGGGCCGGGTCCCCGCCGGCGGGCGCTGTGGGGCTGGCGTGGGGCCGCTGTGGGGCCGGAGTGGGGCCGCTGTGGGGCCGGAGTGGGGCCGGCCGGGCCCGGGCCCGCCCCGCACGCAGCGCCGCACGTGAGGCGCCGGCTCCCGCCCAGCTGAGCGCTCAGCTGACCCCGCGCGCAGGGGC
>VWZP01003316.1:2255615-2292019 GCA_013396995.1 Dicaeum eximium | reverse complement strand
CTCCGCTCCTGGAAATGAGCGGGCAGGGATTGATCGTGCCCCGTGCCCGGCGCGCTCCGAGCCCGCCGTGCCCCGGCTTTGTGCGGAAAAGGGCCGGTTCGCAATCGGGAGATATTAAGCTTTAAAAAAACCCCAAAAGTCGCGTTGGGGAGGTGTAAGGGGGGTGGTGGTGGAGGGGTGACGGGTGGACTGTGTGAGCTGAGGAATATGAATAATTCACCGAGGATTGTGAGCGCAAATTAGAGGAGGGGGGGGTGTGTGAATAAAAGCCTAAAAGCCTTTGTTAGGCGGTGAAGTTTAAGGAGCCGGGGGGCTCGGGTGAGCAGGTCCCGGCGGTGGGGCTTTGTTGGGGGGATTAATTGCCGTATTCGCCATCTGCAGAACGCTTGTTTATACGGATATCGATACCTTTTCTCGGCTTTTAATTATTCGAGATGGGTTTTGCTTGCCCTTGTATCCGAGGGTCATCTGAGCAGGTTAAGCGCAGTTAAGTGTTACAGCGTGTAAGTTGTGTCGGGAAGGAGCCCGGCCGGCTTGTAAAATGGATGGTGAGCTTTGTGCCGAGCCGGGAGGAGGCACCGGGAGGAGGCACCGGGACAGCGCCGGCTCCCTCGGAGCGCCTCGGAGCCGTGGCCGGGGTGCCGCGCTGGGACGGGGCAGAAGCGCCCCTCGGGCCGGTGAAATGCCAACAGGAGGGCACCTGGCCCCTCGGGACAGTGAAATGCCAACAGGAGGGCACCTGGGCTGGCTCTCAGCCTTTAGTTTCTCTACTCCGAGCGGATGGCTCTGGAGAAGCCTGGGAGAAAATGTTGCGACCGAAATGATTAATCTGTGCTTTGCTCTGCTGCCCTAATTTAGTGGCAGGTCTAGGAAGGGGGTTTGAGACTTGAGTTGTTTTCTGATACTTTTGTTGTTGTTTATTGGGATTTTTTTTGTTAATTTTTTTTTCTTTTGCCCTTGGGCATTTGTTATTTTTTACTTACCGTTCTGCCCCACTGGAGGACTTTTTCTTTTTTTTGCAATTTCCTTATCCTGGATGTAATCTGCTTTCTTCAGAATGCAAGAATCAGTATGCAAAGCTTATCCTTCCTTCCTAAAGGCAGGGCTTAAGAAAGAGAATTTGTTGTTTTCTGTTTCATGCAGACAAAGTTCAAAGCTGAGAATGTTTCTTATAAAGGAATATTCAGGTTACTCCTGTTGTATGGTTTTAATGGAAAACATTGAGCTGCGTCTGTGGTGCATTCATCCTGGGGGCTGTGGATGTACAGTTGAGCAGAGATGGCTAAGCAAAAAAAGGAAGGACATGAACTCAGCAGATAATTTCATAGAAATAACAAGCACTTATCAAAAACCTGGGTTGTTTTTGAAGGGTTTAGGTTTGATAGTGTCTATATTCAAAATACCTTGAAGGGAGAAGTCCTTTATGTCCTGTTCTTTATCACCTTTGATGATAAAACTTTGGCTAAATGTATATACAGTACACCTCAATTTTGGCATGGGTTAAGATCCTTTTATTCCTTACCTTTCCCTCTGCTTGTACGTGGATAGTGTTTATCTCTTGATAGTTAATGTAAAGCTTGTTGTTTACTTAATTGTATACTGTGAGACTCAGAAAATGTGGAATTTACCCGAATTTATGTCTCAGTCTTTAAAGTAAAATTTAGTCATAGCACTATCTGGAGGTGTGGATTTTTATCCTGGACTGTTGAGTCCATTTTTAGATGTGGTTCCAAGCTTCTCATGTATGTACAGGGGTCAAGATTCCCTAAAAAATCAAGTACCAGCGCCATGATTAGATACTGAATTATTTGGGTTTTAGCCATTCCTCAGCAGTTGTATCACTTTGATGTGCTCCTGGTTTTCCCCCAGGTGCTGCAAGAACAGCGTTTCAGTGCATGGAGTGGGTGAAACAGAGTCGTTGGGAGCTTTGTTTGCGCATCGACTCTCATTTGAGCCACATATAAGGCATTTGGTGAGAAGTATAAGATTTTTCTCAATATCCTTTTACCAAACTCCAGTGTGCAGATGGCTGATGCAATGAAAAGCTTCTCCTCAGGTCTGTGCTCTGACACTTCACTATTAGCAGAGGAATTCTGGCGTCTTTTAAAGTAAATGAGCCATTTAGGGTTATGGATTAGTCCTTACTTTTGTAGTGGCTTGCAGCTGGCAGGTAGCCCTGATTCATTTTTCTAGTGTGCTGTAAATCTTTATAGCATAAAATACATATTTTAATGCTATAGGTGCTAAATAAAAAGATAAGTGATTTCTGGAGCATTCATTCTGGGTCTTGAGATGGTATAAGCCAGTGAAATTCAATATCCTGACATCAGTGCCTTCAAAAGAACTTCAGCTTTTCAGTTTCTCAGAGTTGGGTCTTGAAACTTATTTTCTAGTGTCTAAGGGGGATGATTTGGGAGACCAGGAGTTTTCTGCTGGATTTTTGCCACCGAAGTCCAGCTCCAGAATCTGTTTGGGAAGCCTGTACCCTGTGCTGATGGCTCCGAGGGGCAGTGGCCACTTCTGTTTTTTCCTAAACCTGTGTGAGGTCTTTGGGATTGTACGTGCCACTGCTTTTGTCTGTTAATTTTTCTCAGCGCTGGGGGAACTGAGCCACCGTTGCTGGAGTCGAAAGTGAATACAAAACCCTTTTGTATAATCAGGGCTGTAAGAAGAGGAGGAATCTTTCAGTAAATCTCCTGTAGAGTCTCCCCACAGGTATGGGGAAGGCTGAGTGGTTTCTGGCTCATAGAACAGTGGTTTTATTGCTTTCTGGATTTTTCTGGATTGTTTGCCTCACCGTAGGGCTTACCTGTGTTTTCTGTTCTTTGCACCGCCTCAAACATGAAAAGTTTTGTGAATTCCTTTAATAAAAAAGTGCCCACTAAAGATGAAGGGGACAGCATAGTGCTACTGCCTGGCCTCATCAGCATCAAGGCACTGAAAATCAGGGAAGAATAGCTGTGGAGGATTTGCCTGCTGCAGAAATTTTCCGTAATTTTGCTCTGCTGGTGCTTTGGTTCCATTTATCAGTGAACGTCTGATAATTTGGCAGTGAGCTGATGGAAGCAGCAGGAGGGTTTTCTGGTTTTTGTTTATCATGGGCAAGTCATGCTTGCTTTGCCCTTTAAAAACACAGTGTCTCCAGTCTGCAGTCTGGGTCTCTTGGTTGGGGTGCCTGAAATACCAACACCCCCTTAGCTAAGGGGGCTGGTGCAGCTGTGGTCAGATGGTCCAGGTTGTCAGGGGGTCTGTAACGGGGTGATGCCATAGTAGGAGGTTTTTCTTTGAAGCACTTTCAAGCTTTTCTAGCAATTCAGCCTTCTGTTGAAATGCCTTTCCTTTCCTGTGTCTCTGGAGCCACATCTTGGACCATTTTTGGAAGGTGTGGGGGGAACAAATGTAGCTGCATGCTCTTATCAGTATCTTAAGTGTGGCAGTTAAGTCAACTGTTGGCTGAAAGGTGGAGGTGTGAAGTGGGTAATCGATTTTATTCTCATTTAATTGCCATCCCCATCTTCTGGTTGGTTTCTCTCTTATCAGAAAAGCCCATCAAGGGCTTGCTTAGGTTAGGCTAAGGTGGCACGTCCTTTGTAAGCCTTGAGGAGCTGAGAAGCAGTGCCACGCTGCCTTCCTACTGCCACCAGAAGAGAGGCCAGAGGACAGCACGCTGCTGTCTTGTGTGGGACACGTGAATTCACCTACAGGTGCTTGTTTCTTCCCCTGCACGTTGTGCAAAGCCATAGACCTTTGTTCCTCCCTGTCCTTGAACTGTAATGCCTGGAGTTTGTGTCTGCTTCCAAGACTCTGACTGCTGATGGTGAAGTGAAAAAAAAATTAGTCAATAAATATTAATAACACTGTCAAATGTCAGTGGTGTTGCAGTGAAAGCCCAAAACTCTTAAGACTGTGCATGTCCCCGTTGGTGCTTCCAGCCTGGAGGACTCTTGCTGAGCCTGTGTAACACAGTGGATTGAATTCTTGAATGCATTCATGTTGCTCAATAGTAATATTGCACCAGTTTGTGTTAGAATGCTGGATTTTAAGTAGGCTTGCATGAGATTTTTAATATTAAAGGACATATTGATTGACAGAATGTGCTGATTTTTGAAAATCCTTTTTTTGTACTACCAAAGAGAATTTGGCAGTATTAATTTATTCCTAAAGAGCTTTGGTGTTAGAACATGCCAACAAAATAATTTTTACCTGGTTGGAGAGTGTGCATGGCTAAGTAAACCCAGGAGGGAAGTCCCACATGGTGTAGTGGTGGTACACAAGAGCATCAAGCTTTTCCTGATGATACTTCCAAGGGGATGCAAATACTAATTCAATTACAAGATGTGTTCTTTTAAAAACAAGCAGATTCAAAACAAAAACAAATCTTGCAAGAGCCTTACAAGAAGGCACAATACCCCATACCTGTTCCTAGCAAGCTGGTGTCCAAAAGGAAGGAATGTTCAGGATTAATGCAGCTTTTATCTTCACATACACAGTTATATGGGCAGGTGTTTACATGCCTCAGAAAAACCACCTAGGTAATGCATGGAAAGAACTTGGACCTTAATCATCTTTTCATGTTATAACAGCCCTTGCCCTTTTGAATTTGAGAAAGTTTGAGCATTTTGAGCCTCTCCTGAGAAACTTCCTTTGTATTAGAGTGGGTGGAAGAGAATGCAGGAGAATCTGAGTTTTCCACTCAGGACTGCTCTGAAATGGGAGACATTGGGAGATTTTGTGACACTGGGGACTACAGAAATGGCCCAGGAGAGATGAGCCTTTGCACTTTAACTAATGACTGAAAATTCAAGAAAGATACAGTTTCCAAATTACCATTGCACATGAAGCCTATTGAGGTTTTTCTCTACTGAGATCTCTGCTATTTAGCTCGGAATAAAAATCTCTATGAAAATTACATTCTGAAATCATTAGGAACATGGAATCAAGTGAATGCACACCAGCACATGCATTTTTTGAATGCAGTGTACGTAGGTGATGAACAGTTCAGGGTTCTTTGATGTGCAGCCACGGCCTCGGTGCAAGCTACGCCTGTTCGTACCAGCCTGGGGGGTGGGTTTGAGATCTCAGAGAAAGTGCATTGATACAGAGGAGCTTCATCATGTGCATAACCTGTCCTTTTTGCCTGTTGAAGTCTGGCAACACTGGGACTTGTAGAAAAATGTAGCCCTTTAAAAGCTTGAGATATTTTAGCATCAAGACATTCAAAATGGCTTTGCTGGCACTGGAGAAGAGCTGGTGCTTCAAGATGGTCCATTAGTGGTTCCTAAAGACACCAAAGCATAACAAATTCCGTGTGTGTGTTAGCAGAGATACCATGCAGCTTCTGTTTAATTTGGTGTGAATGAATACTCCTTAAGCATTTTGAGAAATGTTACAACAAATCTTTTAACTCACTGCATTAAAATAGAGCTTGAACTTCAAGTGAAGGCTTGAGGATACTGAATCAGCAGCACTGATTATAATTACAACAGTGGAAGGTTTTACCAAGCAACTTATTTAATAACCTTTTTGACTCGATTTGTAATGATCCTGGAAATGTTACCTGAAAAAGATCAGAATGAGTTCTTTCATTGTCAATCCTAAACCAAAACTCGACTGATGTCACTTTATGAAAATTTGTGCATTTCAAGAAGCGAAAGGATTTGAGGCCAAGCCTCCTGTTTTTGCTCACAAATGAGAATAGTAAATGGACTGTTGTGATAGCAAGGGAGTTACTAGAGGCTTACCTCCCTCCTTATGTTTGCTCCCTGCTCTCCTCCCTTGGAAGATGTAAAGTAATCCACATCAAATACAAAGGCTGCAGCCTCCACTAGCTAAAGTAAAGAAAAGGAATGGTTTAGCTGGGGATGGGAATTATGGTGCTCAGTCCCTCAGAAAGGACTTTTTCCTTGCACCCTATTGAATCTACTGGATGCTAAGTTGACATTGCTGCAGGCTTTTTGTCCTAGCTACTGTTGTAAATGCTTCTCTTGACTGCTTAGTGGGTCTGTTTGTTCTTTATTCATACAGAAAAATAAAACTTGATATCTCTTCTGGTTTTTTTTCCCTGTTCTTAAAACCTTTGATTACAAAATACCCTGTTAACTGAAAGTAGTTGAGGAGCTTGAGTTGAAGAGATGAAACGTGGATGGAAGCAATGAGGGAAAATGTCCAGCCTTGAAAACCAAATGCAGTGAACAAAACAGAAGATAGTTACTTTATCAAGAGTCTACATCTGTCTGAAGGTAGACAAGTTCTTAGCTAAAACATTGTTAACTGAGAGCCTGACAGATATCTTGGAGATATGTTTTGTATCATTTTTTGTGAGCTTGGTAGAAGGCAAAGGATAAGGGCTGAAGGGAGAAGAGCACTTAGTGTCTACTTCTGTCAAGCACAAGTTCAGATATCTCTCTTGAATAGCTCTGATTTTTCTGTAATAATAAACATGATTTTACTACCGTGTATCTTTCATCCTGAAGGGTAAAGCACAACTAATTAAGGTAAAAAAAAGTTTGAGAAAAGCCAAATTAACATAGCTGAAAAAAAAAATTACATGCCATCACTGTATGCCATGTGGTTATTTTAAAACAGTATATTACAATGCAAAGGTAAACTCTGAGTGAGTTACATTATATAGTAAGACATGACAGAATCACTTCACCATGATCTAAATTAGAAATGACAATATTTAAGCTTTTCCCTTCTTACTTACACTTTCTGTGTGGGGAAGTAGTTGGGGTTTCAGGTCAATTCAAGGCCAAATCCAGATGATGGATAATCTTGTCAGTGTGGTGGGTTCAGGCCTTTGAGGCTCTGCTGCTGGCTCCTGTGTGCTGTGATTTGTCTGTAGGATGGGTGTTTATATGGACTTTGTGGTGTCTGCAGTAAGACTTCTCCAGGTGAGCTGAGTCTCCTCTCGCTGCCTCTCCCCACTCTCATTTTGCAAATGCTGGTGGCTTTCAGAGCATTTGTGCTGCTGTACCCAATCCAGGCTGACCTGCCTGCCTGCTCTCCTGATTTGTTAGAGTTTCATCAGATAGGGGTTTGTTTTGGTGGAAGTCAGGCTATGGGAAATGCCTGCAACTATCCTCATGTAAAGAAAATGGTTTAAATTGCTGTGTTAGAAAGAAATACACAAAGAAATGAATTTCAATAGTTTACATACAGTGGTGTTGTTTCTGCTTGGATATTATGTTAGTTTCTGCAGTTAAATCTCTTGAATCATTCATACTGTATGTAAGGAATTTCTGAGTTCTTTTCCTGAGCTGGATTAGTGGGGATGTGATGTTCATTAATTCATGAAGAGCAAGACTTCCTTCTGTGTAATCACATGCTTCTTATTACACACGAGGTTTGTGTGTGGGTTTTTTTTTCCTTCACGAGAACTCTCTACACAGACTATAACATAAGAAGAACTAGTAAATAAAATTGGCCATAAAGCAATAATACTTTAAAAGGAAATCACGTCAAAGCAAGGTGGGTCAAAGCTGTAACCCTAAGCTCATAGAGAACTGGCAGCTAAGAGACTGCAGTAATTCTGTAGAGCTGCAAGAGGAGGAAGGAGCACCCCTCCCAGCCAATTTGGAAGAAGTTTGCCTGCTGAGCGATGAACAGTCTGGGCTGCTGGTCAGGACAGACAAGTGTGTCACTGCAGGGCTGGGAGGGAGAGGGAATGGGGCTCTCGGGGCTGCCTGCGACTCCGGGCGATGTTTGTGTGGGTCTGTCTCAAGACTTGATAGGTGGTGCTAACACTGCAGCTCTGTCCCTCCTCATTGAAGTTGATCAGCTCCTTAGCTTCCCATATACCTAAATAACTGGATTTGAGTGGTGTCCTCTTAAATTATAAACCAGTTTTGCATATGAAGTTGTCGATAGAACAGTTCCACTGTTTTAGTTTCTCTGTGCTGAGCGCTAGGTTTGCCTGGGCCTTCTTCTCATGGAGGAATAATTTAGCAAGTATCATGACTAGCAGCTCTGGACAAAACACAGATCTTACAAGCAGTGAAAAAACCCAAGTGATTGTGTATTCAGCACAGTCAGGAGAGTAGAACTTTGTCCCAACACTCTTTGGCTGTAGGCGAGAGTGGTTGGTGGGACTTGCCCAGGGCTGAGCCATTCACACTCCACATGGACACAACTGGTTATTCTGGGTGTTCTGTAGGGTACAGCTGCAAACCAGGAGCTGCCCCTCTGTCCTGTTCAGCTGTGCTGCCAGAAATACCTGGCTTAGGCTGGGCCTGAAAAGGTGACCAACTTTTATACCAACCGCAGGAATGCATTTGGCCGTGAAAGTTAAGCGTGAGACCACTTGCAGGTCTACTTTCTAAAGGTCCAATGCCATCCTGATGTTACATACTTTTAGTATATTACTGTGTTGTAATATTTGCATCTTTTTTAGTGTAATGAAGAAAAAAATAAAGCTGTGTTACAGTGGATATAGTTCTCGTGACTCCATTTCTAAGCCAGGTGTTTCCCAGAGTAGTTTTACAGTCTGAGAGGAGAGATTGTTACTAACATGGAAATATTATCTGAATCTTTATTGGCAAATTATGGCAATTAATGGCAGAATTGAAAACTAGTTGTAGCTCAAGAAGATAGTGCCAGATTTGAGGCAATTACTAATTAGGATTGCTTGTTTCCTGCAATGTATATTTCTATGAAACTTTAGGAACAAATAATGTCATAAATACAAAGCCACTTGGTTGAAGAAAGCAAATCTAAAGGGAAAAATGTGAATTGCTATCAGAAGATGTTTATATTTTAGAATGTTCTTAAAACCTGTATCAAGAAAGATGAGCCTGGGTTAATTAATCATGCACAAGTAATTTTACATGGGAACTGAAAACACCTATAGAGTAAAATGTATCTGATTAGAGAAACAGTAAATTTGAATGGGAGAAAATCTGTAACCGTAGCAAAGTGACAATAAAGGAAACCTCTTGATTTTTTTTGTTAATCTAATATTCTGTACACAGTATAAAATTTTATTATGTACACAGTAATATTGTAATAAAAATTTTCTTAACACTGGGTGGTGATTTTAAAAGCTAGAAGGAGACAAAGTTGACTGCAACATTTTAAGTTCTATCCATTGACCATTTTTTATCTAATTATTTTCAACCAAAGTTTACCAGTTACTGGTTGTATTTTCCAGGGTTTTTTACCTGTCCATTTGCCATTAGTAAATAAGAAGGAACAAGCCAACTTATATGTGGTGATTGATTAGTTTTTTCACTCAAGGAGATGAAAAATTCGGGCTGCATTTAGACAATTGGGGTCTCACGTGTAAGAATCTGCTGTGGAGGGGTCTTTGGGATGGAATGGGGAATGATGTGTTGTTTGGGAGATGCTGTGGCCCAGATGGTTTGTATGACCATGATGACAGGGGTTGCACACAAGTAGAGAGGCCAATATTAACATCTGTAACTGGTGGGCATGGGGGGCTGCTGCTGGTGTGCTTTGCTCTCAAGGCTGTTGGGCAAATTTTTGCTGTAAAATTTTTCTATTCACTGTGATTTGAGGCAGTGAGGGGGAGTTGGGGTTATATCCTTCAGCTGAGCCTTTGGTTCAGCTGCAGTGAGTCCTGGTTGTGAAATACCCTTTTGCTCTGGGTCTCTAACTCAGATATGATCTGGAGCTCAGATTTTATTCAGCTATTGCATGGAAACATCTCTTATATATAAGAAGTGGTATTGTGTTTAAAGGAGTCAGTGAAACTGCTTTTTGTGAGCTCTGATGGATAATGTGCTTATGATTCTCTGCTTCTGTATTCTGGTGGTAGAAATACAAAATGGAAATGAATGTCTGGCACTGAAATTGTGCAGGAAAAATCAGACCTGCAAATGCATGCAATTTCCTGTCCAGCACCAGCATTTCTGATATTTTCCTTGCATGTATAATCCACTCAGCAGCTGAGGTTTTCTTCAGGCTCTTGAGGTGTTTGTGTTTCGTGCCAGATTGAGAGCAGAAGGCTGCAATACAGCTCTGAAGTTTGGGGTTGGTTTTAAATGGAGCTTGGCTCCTTTTTTGCAGAATGCTCTTTATGTTGAGAAGATCATGAGCTTTACACAGGGGCAGTTCCAAAAGAATGGATAAGAGAAGTGATATCATTTGTTTAAACTGATTTTGTGGCACTTCCCATCTCACTGTTTAAAATCCCCTTTCTTGAGCTCCCTTTCCTTCCCCTCTGGCCAAGAGAGCATTTGGAAATAAGTTTTCTTTACAGGAGTTCAGTGTCATTACAGGAGTTCAGTGTCATTTAATTGACTACACAGAAAATTGTGAGCAGCTATACATGCTGATGTGTGTTTTTTAATTTACTTTATGCAATTGTAACAAAGCTTAGAGTAGTTGCAATAGTAAAGATTTTTTTTTAGTTTGGTGGCATTTCAATGTTGAGGCAACAATGACTTCACTTGGTAATTAAACCTCATTTGTGAAAGACCTTTTCCCTATTAATTTGATCCATTAAAGAAACGCTCTTTGAAGCTGGTAGTTAATCTTCCCATTTAAATGACTGGGTTTTACTCAGATTGGTTACAGCTTAGGTTTAAATAGCAGCTAAAAATAGCCAACTGTTGTGCTGTACAGTTCAAACATCTATCTATAGTAGTAGCCTTTCTAGAAAGGAAACGTGTAGTAAAAGGGAGGAGACGCTGCCACTCGGGCAGCACTGGTTGGTTCCAACATCCCCTTTTCCTTGGGCTTTGCCCATCAACTCCAGCTGGCAGCACTTGATGCTCTTACTCTGGGATTAATTTTTAACAGAAAGCACTATGGGCTGGATTTGAGCAGCATTTCAGTTGGTAATTAATAATTCAATGGTTAGAGAAGTTTTGACTGTTCCTCTTGAAGGCTGCTGCCAAGCGTGCTAAAACCTGGCATAAACCTGGAAATTACCCAAAATATTTTCAAGAACATCAGGCTGTCAGAAAGAAAACACAAGGACTGAAATCCCGACTTGTGAGGTTGGTTAGTGTCTATTTTCATCTCTTGAGTGCCCTGTGTGATTCACACAAGCCTGACAAACCTGTGGACTTGAAGTGCTCAGCTTGATTGCCAAAGCAGGGGAGTTTTAACTTACAAGTGTCTGCAGTTGAAAAGAAAGCCATGACAAAACCGCAGGAATCTGGGTGAATGGCAACCATTTACTTCCAGTGATGTTTCCTTGTGCTGCTGTGACAGTTTCAGCTGGGATAGAGTTAATTTTCTTCCTAGTAGTTTGGAGAATAATGCTGACAGCACACGGAGGTTTTAGTTGCAGTTGAGCCGTGCTTACCCTGAGTTAAGGACTGCTCAGCTTCCCGTGCTGTGCCAGTGAGGAGATGCACAGGAAGGCAGGAGGGGACACAGCCAGAACAGCTGACCTGAACTGACCAAAGAGATATTGCAAACCACAGAGCATCGTGGCCAGTGTGTAAGCTGGGGGAGTTGGCTGGGAGGTGCCAGTCCCTGCTCTGGGATGGGCTGGACTCAGTCAGAGGGTGGGTGAGCAATTGCATTGAGCATCACTTGTCTGTCTTGAGTCTTGTTTCTTTCTTTATTGTCTCCTTTGACATTGTCATTATTATTTTGTTTCAATTATTAAACTGTTTTTAAGGTGATCCATGGGTTTTACCTTCGTTCAAGTTTTCCTCCCCATCCCATGAGGGTGGGACAGGCAGTGAGCAAACAGCTTTGTGGTACTTAGCTGTGGGCTGGGGTTAAACCACAACAGTTACCTTGAAATACCTTTGACAGAGTAGAGTTACAGTGAAATCTGTGGTCCAAGAAAGAGGACAAAGAGAATCCAGATGTTTTTTTCCCCTCCACCCTTAGTTTTCCACCAAGAGAAAAGGTACTTGAGGCCTGTCTTCAGTAATATTTTATCAGTCAGGTTAAATAGCTAAAATATTTTTGCAGTGTTGCTAAAGGTCAGACTTTTCGTAATGGCTATTTCCAGATATACCTGTATGTCAGGAGCCTCAAGCTTCTCAGACCAAGATATCCATTGCTACAACAGGAACATCTGTTGTCACAGGGAAATTCAGTGTGAAGAAATCTGCAATATGGGGAAATATTGTCAGATATTTTAGGCTGCCCTTCTTAGGGACATGACCTTATACTCACAGGAATCAATGGGACTATTGTATGTCCAGAGTACTTTACAACTATAATTCCCATAGGTTAGTTTTCCAAAGGTCTTTATTACTATTATTATGTCAGTCTATAAATGTTTCTCATTCCACAGAAATAGTTTTTCTCTGCTGGCAGTGGCAGGAGTAGGAGAGGATGGTGGTGATGGCATACAGTTTTATCAAGTTGGTGAAAAGGAAAAAGAGATTCTGATAGCTTATTCTGTGTTTTTGATGGATTATTAAACTTCTTCCATGTGTCAAGGCATTTGTCCTTCCAACATGGTATTGTCACACCTGTGTTTCTGCACAAATTAAGCAAGGTTTTGGCTGCTGTGGATAGCACAGCAGGTATAGGACTGAAAATGTGTTTTTTGGGTATGTATTTGCTAACACTGAAGAGGAGAGATACAGATTAGGTATTGGGAAGAAGCTCTTTACTCTGAGGGTGGTGAGGCCCTGGCACAGCTTGCCCAGAGCAGCTGTGGCTGCCCCATTCCAGTGTTCCAGGCCAGCTTGGATGGGGCTCTGAGCAACCTGGGATAGTGAAAGCTGTCCCTGCTCGTGGCAGGGGGGTTGAAACTGATTGATCTTTAAGGTCACTTCCAACCCAAACCATACTCTGATTCTTTGAATCTGGTTCATTATGTCCCAGGGATCATTAGCTCGTGAATTGCTTTGCTCTGTAATTTGTGGTACCTCTCACAAGATGTGTGCTAACTAAAAAGGATGTTTGCACAGATCCACAGACTTAGCAACATGAATTTGGCAATGGTTGTAGATGGCTTTTAAGTCTTGTGAAATCTTAAAAAAAGTAATTCCCAAACTGCAACTGCCTTTTATATCTCAGGTGAATGCAAAATGAATACAGGGTGCCATCATAAGATGAAAATGTATAAAAAGAAAACTTTATTACAATATTAGTGTGTGGTTTTGTATTATTCATTTAAAAATAAAAGTACATTTATTTCCTCAGGGATCACAGCAGCACTGACTTCTTGTTTGCACGTGTGAAAAATTTGGAGCTCCCATGTGAAAATGTTTAGTTCAAAACTCATCTGACCAGATGCATGAGGCAGCAGTGACCCAGTGTGGGTGTTGGGAAAAGGGGGAATTCTCCCTGTTACTCACAGCCTTAACTGTTTCAGTGCTCTCTGTCAGTGAGCTGTTCTGTGTTCTGGAGGAGGCAGGTCTGCAGAGGCAGTGGAAGGAGAAGGAAGTATTGCTTTCCAGTATAGGGGAGACTCTGGAAGGGGCTTTTCTGCAGAAAGAGTGAATCATAGAATGGTTTTGGGAAAGGGACTTTCTGGATTGCTTGAAAAGCAGCATGTCTCATGCTAAATGAGTATCCTTGCTTATCTGACCTGTTAGGTAGGCTTTGTAAGGATGGTAAAAAAGGAAGAGCTTGGAGAATGTACATGATACACCATGCTGGAGCATTGAGCTGGAAATTACCTACTCTGTAATTTGTTGAATGGACTTGAAGGGTCAGGATTTGGAGGCTGGAGAGGCAGCACTCAAGGTATGAGATAAGCAGGAAGGGTTCTGAGTACGAAAGTGTCTCTTTGAAGAACCGATCTTGTTGGAAGACTCTCTGGGTTTAAATTTAGTTCTGGCAGAACCCAACTGGGGCAGACATTGATACAAAGAATTACACTTGTTCTTTTAAACTGAGTATTTCAATTATTCAACTTCCACAACTGATTTACTTGACCACTGGGCAACTTAGTTTCAAAGACACACATCACAGAGAGCTCTCTTCCCTATATTAACCCGAAACTTTGTTTCCATAGGATTAGCTCTGAACGCAGGAAAGAGAAGTCGAGGGATGCAGCCCGGTGTCGGAGGAGCAAGGAGTCGGAAGTGTTCTATGAGCTGGCTCACCAGCTGCCCCTGCCCCACACCGTGAGCGCACACCTGGACAAGGCGTCCATCATGAGGCTCACCATCAGCTACCTGCGCATGAGGAAGCTGCTGGATGCTGGTAAGGGAGCAACTGGCACCATCTGGGAGGGATATTGAGGAAGAATCTGTTTGTAAGAGCTGTCAGCAGTAAAATAAATGAATGCGTTATTAGCTGTGTCCTTTCTCTGGGAAGGTGGGAGATCTTAGAGTAGAAATCAGCTATCAGCAATGACACAGGAAAAATGCACTCTTCAATGGACTTCATTTATTTCCCTTTCTGTTCTGGTGATCCTGGTTGCCTCATCACAGCTGTAGTGCCCTTTTCAGTCTCATTTGACCCTTCTCCCAAAGGCAGATCCCTTAATTTCCCTCTTTTCCCTCTAAACTTGTTTGTTCCAGCTGTGCTTTCTTGACTGTAGGTAATTGGTTCAAGGTTGACTGAGCTAAATATAGTTGTGTCCCCTTAATATAAACTGCAAGGAATAGTTTTGTAAATTGTGTTTCTGTGATGTGCTCCTCTGGAGGTGAAGTCAGCTGAGGATGTGTTGTCTCTGCAGCTACACCAGCCCATGCAACTGCAGGAATATCTGAGTCAGGTTGTGAGCCTGTAGCTGATAGCCTGCCATGGGCAATATTCTGGTTATTTGTGCTCATGCATGTCTGCCTCTACTGTATGGAGGAGTAACTTCAGTAGCCAGACTCAGAAAACTCTCCCAGAAAGCCCCTGAGAGAGGTTTATTATGCCTTTTTGAGATGGGTGATAAATTTTTTGGCACACAGACCTTTTCCTTCAGGTGGAAGGTTTATTGGTGAATACATAACAGCACAGAGGGTTAACCTCACTCTCATTTTTTGTGATTTCTGATACCTTTACTAGAGGTTGAAGAATTGAACTGCTCATTTATCTAAATGAATTATACTGGTTTTGAATGGTCCTGCAAGATTGACTCCTTGCAGACTGGTGCCAGAAGTCATTCCTCCTGGTAAGTGAAGAATGGCTGGTGTTTGCTTAAACAAAAATTTGTGGCTGCTTGCAGGTGAGCTGGAGACAGAAGCCAAAATGGAGAAGGAACTGAACTGTTTCTACTTGAAAGCTCTTGATGGCTTTGTCATGGTTCTGTCTGAAGATGGGGACATGATTTACATGTCTGAAAACGTGAACAAGTGTATGGGACTCACTCAGGTGAAATACTGACATTTCCTAAGACTGTTTCAAAGAGCTGTTCCATTTTTGTGTATGTGAAGTTAAACACCCGTATACCTCTTAATTTTTGCAGTTTGAGTTGACGGGGCACAGCGTATTTGATTTCACTCACCCATGTGACCATGAGGAGCTGAGAGAAATGCTTACACACAGAAATGGTGAGAAGAAAAAAAAATTAATTTACTTATGGATAGTTTTTGTTGGCATTAATACAGTTGGATATCTGCCAGATAATGGTGTTGAGTTAAAAAGCTAATATGTTTTTATTTCTTAAATCTCAAATTAAACATTGTTGAGAGACACTAACAACAGGAATAACCAAAATGTTTTGGCTATATCCTAAATATAGAAGAAATGAGACCTCATTAGGATTCTTTAATCTAACAAAATTAATGACTGAAATGGAGTTCTTGAGGGTTGAAAGAATAAGTACCTACAGGAATAAAATTAGAGGTAGGTTGAATGAGAATGATTTTAAGCAATTGCTGTAGAGGGACATGGAGAAGCTCAATTGGTGCATTTGTCTTGATCTGGCCTTGCCTATACAGGACAGATTTCTTCCAGAAATCTGTGGAAAAACCCAAGACAAAAAAATAAGATACTGTATTTAAATTTTAGGACACAAGACACTAATCTGGGAATACTTGAACAGCCCCAAAAAGGGCTTTGGGGTTGATGCTTCTCTGCACCTTTTAATTGGTGCATGAAATTGGTATCTTTTCACAGATTTCTGGCTCCTCTTTTCTCCATCTGAGGGAGCAGAACACTGTGTTTACATGTGCTGTGTGCTTTGAAATTTAACAATTGCCCATGAATTACAGCTTTTATGTCTTCTGAAGAATTGATAAAGGCTATAAAGACTTGGCAGCCTGCATGCCTCCAAACAAATCTGCTTTTCTCAGTAGTTAGAAGTCTAAAATCTGACCTCTCTGCTTTCTCTTTCATCAAATGAGGTTTATATGGACTCTAAATTCAGATAGTGATAAATTAATAAACCTGACCTCTGCTTTCTTACAGCACTGTAAACCTTGGCTTATGTTGTCATCCTATTTAATTCAGTGGAAAGGACCTGAAAAGATACCACAGCATTAAGGGCCCAACTTTGATTTTCTAAGCATTTTGTAAACTTGTCTGCCCTTAGAATTGAAGCATGTTTCTAAGGCTAGATTAGACTTCTCCCCTGCCTTCCCCTTTGGAATGCATTAATGCATCTTGGGCGTGGGGGGATAATTTCCCTAAAGCAGTGTAAAAAACAAAACAAAAACAAAAGGTTTTGTTGCAAAAGCTTATTTTTAAAAATGTCATATCACTGAGTTTCATGCAGACCCTCTCAAGCATGTCTAAATTGGCCAGACTGGAATCAGATGTCTGGAAACCTTTATTACAAAAGCTGTTTTGCAAATGAGGTTGGCAGACAGAAGTCTAAATTAGAGTAGTAATAGTACATTTTTATATTTATTAGTATTCCCAGGTTGCCTTCTACTGCAGCTCTTACATCAGTGGAATTATTTTGGTTTTGAATTGAGTATTAAATATTCCCCTTTGGGACTGTACAAGTGCAAGTGAGTATAAATGCAGTTGGCAGAAACAGAACTGCATTCTCATTTTATGAAGCTGCTTTTTAAACTTTCAAAGCTGGCCATTTTAAAAAATGATGTCTGGTACTGAATCAGACTTGAAAGTTGCTCCATCTTTTACAGCTGCTTCTTGAAGCAGAGCCTCATGCATTAGGACTTGGTAACAGTAATGTTGTGTGATCTTCAGCTATCAATTTCTAGATTGGTTTAACTCTTAAAACTTACTGAATTAAATAAGTTTTTGCTGCTTCTGTGAATTCTGCTTTAGTTTCTCCCCCACTTCCTCCATTATCAAGGTTGTTTTAAAGTAGCATAAAATATGCTTGAGCCCTTTATTCTTTGCCTCTACTAGAAGCAATAAACAAATTAGCACAGGGGCTTTAACATTTTTCTAATTAATTTTGTCAAGCCAGTAACTGCAGTGCAAGCCACCATGAAGAATTTCATAGCTACTGTTGTCTGTGGAGGATGAGAGCAAATGATTGTATAAACTTGTATCAGAAGTGAGCTCAGGTGTTCTAAACTTCCCCCTCTGCCATGATTTGGTCCTTGCTCTTTAGCAAGCCTCAGCAAACTGGCTCTTCCACTGCTCCTTCTCCTGGGTGCTGCATTTCTTCCTTGCACACATTGTGAGCTGCTTGCAGCTCTCCTGATAGCATCAGTTACATTTTCTTTGCCCACAACAGCGTAACTAGTAATTGACTCTGCAAAGTTCTCCTCTGTACAGGCAAAAACTTCACTTAAAGCCTGCTGGTAGCAAGTGAGGCTGAAAAATAAGTGCTGCCAACGTTGATTTGTATTAGGGTTTCTCAACTTTTTTCCTCCCAAGAATGTTAATAATGTGTTTAAAAACTCTGTCTCTGTTTACTCCAAGAGTGTAAATCACTGTGGAAACACTTGGATGCATATAAACAGCTGAGTTGTTAGTTTTGAATGGAAAAACTTGCAGTCCTGAAGAGCAACAAGCCCAAAAGGTGCTTGGCTTGAACCTCCTCATAGTGAGTTACTGAAGCATTTCAGTGGAAACCACCTCAACAAGGCTTCTTATTCTACATATGTTTTTCTTGTCCTCTGTCACAATTTTAAAATATGTTAAATTTCCAGTTGGTCTCTTTCTTCCCGCTCCTTTTTCCTGACATCTGGGCGTGTGGAGTTGGCTACAAATACAATCCTGATCTTAAAACACTGAAACTGGGCTGCATCAAAAGCCTCTCTGTGAGGACAGACTGAGAGAGGGCTGGGATTGTTCACCCTGGAGAAGAAATGGCTCTGGGGAGATCTTTGAGTCCCTTCCTGTACCTAAACAGCTCCAAGAGATCTGGAGAGGGACTTTGGACAAGGGCTTGGAGTGACAGGGCAAGGGGAATGCCTTCCCACTGACAGAGGGTAGGGTTAGGTGGTTTTTGGGAAGGAATTCTTCCCTGTGAGGGTGCTGAGGCCCTGGCACAGGGTGCCCACAGAAGCTGTGGCTGCCCCTGGATCCCTGACAGTGTTCCAGGCCAGGCTGGATGGGGCTTGGAGCAACTTGGGATAGTGGAAAGTGTCCCTGCCCTTGGCAGCAGGGCTGGAACAAGATGGTCTTTAAGGCTACTTCCAACACAAACTATTCTATAACTATGAAACTTCAGGGGTTTTTGTCTACTTGATAGTAAAACTGGCTCTGAAAAATACCATTATCAGAAGTGCTATTGGGTGTATGAATCTTCTGGTTTATTTTTTGGGTCTTCCCTTAGTCTTAGAGTTCTATAACGTGTTTGTGGAGGTTTTTTAATGCCTTTGGAGATGATCCAAGTATTTTAAGAATTGGTTTGCTGTTTGCTTCTGCTAGGTCCTGTGAAAAAGGGCAAAGAGCAAAACACGGAGCGCAGCTTTTTTCTCAGAATGAAGTGTACACTGACTAGCAGGGGAAGAACAGTGAATATAAAGTCTGCTACATGGAAGGTAACTAATGCAAAGGAATATTTGCATGGTTTGGCAGCTTCCTCTTCAGATGTCATAACACTGTATTTCAACATTTTCACTTCATATAACGAGCTTGAATTTCACTAAGTACTTTATAATTTAATGATTGTGCTTCACTATGCTGAATTTTAATGCTGAATACATCACAAAGGTAACCAAAACAATGTTTTAAAATTAGTTTTTCAAAACTCCTTTAATGAATTTTCCATTTTAAATTAGAGGTCATTTACTTACAAACAATTATAATTACCAAATATGTTTGCATAAAGCCTTTTCTGGGAAAAAACTATTTGACATCACTTATGCTGATCCTTGATTTCTTTTGATTTGTCACTGAAAATGTGATAGTTGAGGTCTCTCTGAAGGACTTCAATGGCATTCTTTTGAAGCTGCTGGCTCTCCCTGTTTTAACAGTTAGAACAAAAAGAGGCCAGCCTGATAACTTTCTGCAGTGAATGCATTTTGTCCTCTGGACAAAGTAACATTTTACTGTATCCAGTGGATTATGGCTCACAGTTCTCTTTTATGATTTGAATTTGATTATTCTGGATCAAACAACTTCTTTGCTGCTGTCTGTGAACTGTTTCTGCTTCAGAATGGTTAAAAGAAAATCCCACAAAATGCAAAAGTTCTTGTTTGTTGAAGAATGTATTTGATCTCTGTCATCACCTCTGTAGAATATCTAAAATGGGGGTTTCTACTATTACCATAACTTTCAGGTTTAAATTGTGGATAGGTTTTGCTGAGGCAGCTGCTCATCAGAGTTGTCATTACTGTGACTAGAAGGAAGAGTTCACAGAAATGCAGCAATGTCTGGTGTTGCTTCAGCCAGTGCTGAGGAAGGAGTTGGGCAGTGAACCCATCCCAGGATGTGTGGGGTGAGGAGGAGGAGGAGGAGGCCACTGCCCTCCTCCAGCCATCCCTTGTCACTGTCCCCTTGAGGGTTGTGCTGGTGGAAGTAGGGTTGTGTTGTCTGACAGACCAAGCCTCATCTCATTCTGAAATCCAACTCCCCTGCAGGTGCTGCACTGCACTGGGCACATCCGCGTGTACGACACGTGTGGGAACCAGACTCACTGCGGATACAAAAAGCCTCCCATGACCTGCCTGGTGTTGATCTGTGAACCTATTCCTCACCCGTCAAACATTGAAGTTCCCCTGGACAGTAAAACCTTCCTCAGTCGTCACAGTCTTGATATGAAATTTTCCTATTGTGATGAAAGGTAAGATATGTGATTTATATTGTAAAAAATAATTCAACTGAAAGATTTGCAGGGCTTGTATATGTTAGCTAATGTTTGCCTCCTCAAAAACCTAATTTATCTTGACAATTCAATCATTGATGGTGTACTTGGGCTTTTCCTAACTGATCAGGATGTCTTAAAAGCCAGATTTTTAGATCTAAGGAGGATGCAGGGTTATTACTTTAGAACAAAAGGGAAAGGGACTTTTTAAATGGGCAGATAGTAACAGGACAATAGTTGCAAACTGATAGAGGGCATGTTTAGATTAGATATTAGGAGAAATTCTTGATGAGAAGCTGTGGCTATCCCATCCCTGAAAGTGTTCAAGCCAGGCTGGAGAGAGCTTTGTGCAACCTGCTCTATTGAAAGGTGTCCCTGCCCATGGCAGGGCTTGGAACAGGATGGTCTTGAAGGTGCCTTCCAACCCAAGCCATTCTATGATTCTGTGAATTAATCCTTTGCCTTCAGTTAACTGCCTCTTCAAATTGGTCTTTACTATAGTGGCAGTGATTTAAATTGAAATGAGAAGATTCTTGCAGACACTGGAAAAGCAGGATTTTAGGTTTGTCAGAGCTGGGGCATTTTGGTGACTGAAAAGAGTGTGTGTGTAATACTTGTCAGATGTATTTTATTCAACCCACTTCCCCCCTGCTCCCCCCTGCTCCCTTCCTCAGGAGATCAGTGTCTGCTTTCTTCCGTCAAAAAATCCCCAGATGTTCAGCTGTACTTTTAATGCAATACATCTGCTGTTGAAAAATGAGATTTTGTGTTCTAGTACAAATCAGGGGTGTAGTCAAACACATCAGACTGATTTTCCTATCCTCTGAGAACTTCGCTTGATAAGTTTGGTAAATGCAAATGAAGGAAATAGCTCAAGGTTTTTTGTTTGGTGTTGGTTTGTTTCATTTTTTTGGTTTTAATTTGGTGTAATTTGTTACTACCTATTTCCAAACAAAAGTGAATTTCTAGTTAGTTGTTGCAGTTAGGTGCAGAAAGAGGTTGATGCATGGTAATTTCTGACCTCAGCAGTAACAACCTTTCTAGGACTGATGGTGTGGTACTTACTTGGTCACACTCTACATCTAGAATGGGGCAAAATACAAGCACTTCCCTGGTTAGCACTGCCCTCTAGAGACTAAAGGATCCCATTTGCCTTAAAAGCAGGCAGTGCTTGAGCAGGAAGAGTAAATCTGCTTCCTAATTTCTCTTAGTTGCAGGATTAAAACTGTTGAAGTGTATCTTTATTATTTTGTTAAATTCTCATACTTGCCTAAGCTGGTCTATCAGTAGCTGATCTACCTTGGAGCAAAAAGACAAAAACGTCTATAAAGTGTGGATTTGTTTAATCCTATCTCCACTATATGATTTATAAATACTCAGTGAGAAGTAAAATCCTATGCTTGCTGAAATTTCTCTTTTAAAGAAGCATCAAAATAGCAATTTATTTCAAAATTAAGAGTCCCAACAAACCAAATTTGCTGCTGATATGTGTAGAAGTGATTCTTAATGTTTTTATAGATGTGCAAACATTGAAATGCACTAGTGTCTGTATCTGCTTTCACATACCAATTTTTTCTCTTGTTTTAAAGAATTACAGAGTTGATGGGGTACGAGCCAGAGGAGCTCCTGGGTCGCTCAATCTATGAGTATTATCACGCACTGGATTCTGATCATCTGACCAAAACACACCATGACAGTAAGTGAAAACTGAGTTTAAAGCCCTCAAACTACAGGAGATGAGAGACAGCCCTGAGGGAAAGCAGCAGAAGAACGAGGGCTTTCTTTTAGTTGCAGATACGATTCTGCAATGAATACTGACCTCAAACAGTTCTGGGGTTTTTCTGCCTGTAATTGAAGCTGCTGTCCTTTCTGCTTTTAGTGTTCACAAAAGGGCAGGTGACAACAGGACAGTACAGAATGCTGGCCAAACAAGGTGGCTATGTCTGGGTTGAAACTCAAGCAACTGTTATATACAACACTAAGAATTCTCAGCCACAGTGCATAGTGTGTGTGAACTACGTGTTGAGGTAAGTTGAGTGGACTTCAGTGTTCTTTGTCAGATTCTGACACTGATCCCTTGCTGAGTATATTATGATGTTACTGTTACCTACCAGTGATTTTTTTCTTAGAATACTGCCAGTCCTAGGATTAGAAATTGTATTTGAGAACAAAATGCTTTTTTGGTCTAGTGATGTCAGTAGATGATCTCTGCAGGCAAATGAGTGTAGAACCAGCCTCTTCGGTATGATTGGAAGCACTTGAGCATTTGTGTGCATTCTAGACAACTCTCTAATCTTTGTCCCAAGTCTGGAGCAGTTAATTTAACTAATAACTTTGTCATGGAGTCAGAACAGTAGTAGTGGTGTCATTCTCAATCCCATCTATCTTTTTGTTCCTTAGACCTCCTCTTTTAATTGAAAGCTTCAGCTGAGGGCAGAGTGGTTGACTATTCTTCTGCAAGTGTCTGATAGTCCTAAATTAGTTTTTCAAAACTTCAGTGAATGTCCCAATATAAGTCTGTCAAGATATTGTACATTAATTTACAATAAAGAAAAGTAGTTCAGGAAATATCTAACTTTTTCCTCTTGTTTTTTTAATATTTTCCTTTTTCAATGCTTTCAGAAAAGCATGTTTATGCTTGTTACTTTTTTATGATTGCACCACAATTAGTGCTTCCTTTGTCTGTTACTTTTGAGGAGAGAATGAGTAAGGAAAAAAAATTCTTAAAGCTCTTATCCTGGTAGTTTTGTGGGATATGTGTGATGGGGTGTTTTTGGTTTGGTTTGGTTTTTTTGGGTGGGGAGATGGGTGGGTTTCAGCCTACAAAATTATTAGGCCGGAATTTATTCCTTTTAGCTTTTCTTTAACAGTCATCTTCCTCTCTGTCTGACAGTGGAATTGTTCAAAAGGACTTAATTTTTTCCCTTGGACAAACTGAGTGTATGCTGAAACCAGTGGAGTCTCCTGACATGAAAATGACCAAAATATTCAGTAAAGATGACCTGGATGATACCAACAGCCTATTTGAAAAACTTAAACAGGAACCAGATGCTTTAACCGTGCTGGCCCCAGCTGCTGGAGACACAATTATCTCTCTAGATTTCAGCAGTAATGGTGGGTGTGTGTTTAAATTGGAGAGCATGTTAATTAGCAAAGTTACTGTTTTATAGTAGATTTCATAAAATAACCTCCCAGGACCACTTGCCCTGTGGTATTTCAGCTGCTGTTGAAATTTAATGAGGTCCATAGACACGCACAGTACTGTTACTTAGGTTGATGATTTCTTTTAATTTTTATAGAGTCTGATGAACAACAATGTGATGAAGTTCCTTTGTATAACGATGTAATGCTCCCCTCATCCAGTGAGAAATTGCAGAATATAAATATGGCAATGTCCCCACTACCTGCCTCTGAAACTACAAAGCCACTTCGTAGCAATGCTGATCCTGCACTCAATAGAGAAGTTGTATCAAAGCTGGAGCCAAACACAGAGCCACTCGAACTTTCTTTTACCATGCCTCAGGTGCAAGAGCAACCAACCAGCCCTTCTGATGCAAGTACCAGCCAAAGTTCACCTGAGGTGAGTTTCGTAATTTGGATGTGCTGTCATTAAAATGGATGTGCTGTTGGGGCTTGTGGGGCAGATCTGGTTAAGGATGCAGCCAGGACAGGAATTGGAAATTATTTCTACCTTATGACTTAAGCTCACACCATGACCTGAGGAAACTGATAAATTGTCATATCTTTTCATTAAAGTGAGTCTTGCAAATGTATGCAATGCTGTCTGATAGAAATAAGAAGAGCTTGGGATTGGTCTTTTTCATTCAGTTGGTTCAGATACAACTTCCATAAACAGCAAAGTAGTTGCAGTAAATTACTGTAGAGGCTACTTCCAGGTCTCAACTAAGCAAGTGCTTCCCTGCTGGGGTAAATTTGAATGTATACAGATAAATCTAAGTGTTTCCTTTCCCATTTTAATTTTGTGCAGCTACAGTTTGGGATTAGTTCCTACATTAGAATATTTTGCAGAGATTCTGTAGGTAACAATGCCAAGTGATGCAGTGACAGAAACCTAAAACTGTGTTCAAAATGTTTTTACAGCCCAGTAGTCCCAATGACTACTGCTTTGATGTGGATAATGAGATGGCCAGTGAATTCAAACTGGAACTAGTGGAGAAACTCTTTGCCATAGACACAGAAGCAAAAAATCCATTCTCTACTCAGGTAATGTACAGTAACTTAAAATTTTTTATCATCTTATTCTGAGTGTACTTCTTTTCCTTTATAGAATGTTTTTAGGAACCTCCTTCCCTTTTTATGTAATATTTTGATGAAAGCGTAAAATTAAAAAAAATTTGTAAGGATTTGGTAAAAGGAAAAGCTTTGATGAAGTCATAGCTGAAAATTCTTCCGCACTGATAAGTTCCACCTCTTGTCTGTTCCAGGAAACCGATTTAGATTTAGAGATGTTGGCTCCTTACATCCCGATGGACGACGACTTCCAGCTGCGCTCCTTCGATCAGCTGTCCCCGCTGGAGAGCAGCTCCTCCTCCAGCCCTGCGAGTGCAGCCTCCCTGCCCGTGTTCCAGCAGGGCCGGGCAGCGCCGGCCGGGGCTGAGGAGGCGAAGCCGGCGGAGCGCGGGGACGAGGTGAAGGCGATCGTGGTCCCTTCCTCGCCCGCGCGTGGGGCCGAGCCCAGCAGTGCCCCTGCCTCGCCCTACGGCGGGAGCAGGAGTCGAACTGCCTCTCCCAGCAGAGCAGGGAAAGGAACAGTGGATCAGGTGGAAAAGCCTTCTTCAGGAGCACCCAGCTTGCTAACAGTCACTCTGAACGAAAGGTATTTGAAAAGTGCAGTTTAAGCTCTGGTATCTGTTCAAGGAATTAGATATAAATTCTGCCAGCTGTTGTGTGTTCATCCTCAGCGTTCTTCAGAGTAGAAATTGAGACATTTAAATTTGGACATATCAAGTGACGGTTTTTTTTAATAGTAAACTCCCATGAAGTTAATTTCATGGTAGCTTTTACCTAAGCACCTCTTGTAAAAGCCAGCTACTGTAAAAATTCTGTTCTGCTCTTGTACCTGATGTGCAGCCTTTATAAAAATGCAGTAGGCAATTTAGGTAGTTACACCCACACAATGTTGCTGGTGCTTTCCTTGTCCACTCTGTTAGAGGTAAGAGGCAACTACAGTCTATGCTACAGATACTGCAGATATCAGATATACAGATATCTACAAGCAATAGATACTGCTTTTCAACCTAAATGTGTTTTTTGATGGTCTGTGGTGCCTGTAGTAGATATTGATCACAACAGAAAACTGTATTAAGTCAAACATGGGATTTGTGATATGTAAAAGATTTATCTATACATAGAAATATTCAGAATAGACTTTCCCTCACCCTTCCTTCCCTTCTTTCTGTTGATAGTGAACTGCTGAACTTTTATGCTTTTTTTTCTGCAGATTTAAAAATTTTTGTTAAAACTCATTCTGAGCTTCACAGCAAGATTAAAGGCTAACATTTGCTATGCTCATAGAAAATGATTGTTGAAATAAGTCAATTTATGAACAAAAAGTAGTGGAGTTCATAAATTCAGTTCTGTCATGTTGTATATATAAGTGTCCACGAAAGACGAATGGCTTGAGGAAAGTAGAAACGTCTTAACAGCCTGAATCAATTTTTCTTAGATCTACTGCACTGGATGAAGAACTAAATCCAAAGATGCTAGCTTTGCATAATGCTCAGAGAAAACGAAAAATGGAACATGATGGTTCACTTTTTCAGGCAGTTGGAATTGTGAGTTTTGTTTTACCATTTTAAAATATTCACTTTTAACTTTGCAATTTCTGAAATGAGGCATCAGTGCAGAGTCCTGAGTTGAGCTGTTGGCAAGCAGTGGAATCTTGGGATGAGAGAATTGATAGTGAAATTTTTATATATATATATATATATATATATGTATATGTAGTAGTCCACTTTCAGGTCTCTTTTACTGTCAAGTTTTCAAAAGTGCCCTCTACACCCAAGTGCATTTCTTAATTAGGTAGAAAATACTCTTCTGTGAACATGTGTTTCTTTAGTAGAATATTTACAAATGTAAGACATCACATTTAAATGTGTGATTGCTGTATTTATTTAACTTTTGAATTCAAACTCAGTTTTCATATTTGTCAATACTGAAGATTAGTGCTCTTACGCTTCTTCCTATGCTTTTATTTTTCCATTGGGTCTGAGATTCCTTTACTTAATCAGATAACAAGACCATCTGAACTGTGAGGGAAGAGAGCTCCTATAATAACCTAGCTACTGTCAATTACTGCCACTCCCTTTCATGGTGCTCTCTCTAGTATTAGTGTGGGCACTTGGGAGTAGCTCATCCTCATCTCTCCTAGCTATTCAAAAGAAACTTTGTAGATAGTCCTAGATTTGCATCACTTGATTGGGGGTTGTCCAGCTTGTTATTTTCTCCAAGGGTACATTGTCTCCCCAGTCTTTGTCTCTCACTGTCAGTTCTCAGTATTTTGAAACCTTGAGCTTTGCCATTGCACACTGTTCTCTTCTAATCTTCACTGCAAATTCCCACTTATCAAGTTCTGAGAAGTGTTATTCTTAAGTCTTAATTCCTCTACTGTAATGTAGCCTTTGAGCTTCTTTGTTTCTCTACTCAGCCACCTCCTAGTTGTAGTCATCTACCAGATCTTACAGTGAAGGATTATTTTTTCTCTGAACTCTTCTCACTCCTGTACTACCATTCTGGTCTGGGCAAAGGACAAATCAGTTTTTCTGTGTCATTTCTATGTGGTTCTTTTCATTTGCTAAATGCTTTGCACTTCCATGCATGTTGTTCTGCTGCTTCCAGAAGCCCTGTAAGAATTCACAGCTCTGCAAGAAATGTTATTGCCTTCCACTGCCCTTTTCTCATGCAGAGGTGCTACAGCTCATAGTGTTGCTGATAAAATATTCAAAACAGCATGAGATGTGGTTAAATGTGCAGAACACAAGCAGTTCAGTGTTAACTGCTGGAATAGTGTTCAGGCTTCTGTGCCTAGTGCCAGTTTATTGCTTACAAGGTTCAGACTTCATCCTTGGCTAAACTTTTTCTTTTGTCTGTACCTGACAAAAGCGTTATAAATATTTTGTGGTTTCTCAGAGTCAGAAGCTGAATTTCCATGAAGCTGGGTCTTACTGGAGTTATTTTAAGAAGTGCTTTTGTTGCTTGGCTTCTCTCTCTACAATGGATTTCTGGGAGGATATACAGGCTTTTATACAAGCAGAAAAAAAATTATGTTAAATCCAGGCTTAGAATATATGCTGTTCTAGGGTTGTACAAACACTTGCCACAGCTTTTTAGCTCTAGGGAAGTGGGATGTATTTTGCAAAGAATTGAAAGTAAGTGAAGACCAAAGTAAAATAGTACTTCAGCTTTCTAGAAAACAGGAGAATTAGACAAGGACAATAAAATGTTGTGTTATAGTGAGGTTATAAAATAATGATATATATCATTACACTTGAACAGTTACAAGCCATATCTTTCTTAATACGAAGGGCTGGAATGCATTCATGGTAAAAAATAAGCAGCAGCAGCAATGTAGGGGACTAATCTCACTGTGAACTGCAGCTTTGAGTTAACTATAACTTCTACTAGACAGTTGCTCCTTTGACTTACACAGGTGTTTTATAACCTGAAAATAAATGCTCTTCACTATTCTGAGGATAATGGCAGTGCTCTGAAATACCTTCTCCTCTTTTTGCAGTAGTCACTATCACTAACAAGACCAAACTTTGCAGATTCAAGTATTTTTGCCAGCAGACTTGATACTAAGATACTTTTTCCTTCCATCCCATCTGTTTCTCTGGCTGTTTCTTCTTCCTTATCCCAATTATATGAAGCCCTTACAGCTTCCCAATCTCCGTATCTTCTGTTCTGCTGTCAAAACAATATGCTAAGGAGCCATATCTGCACTGGACTGGTGTAGGACTGCTTATTCCACGAGGCTTGGGTCAGGTGGCTTGGGGGCAATAACTGGAGTGCAAGCAGAATTTACACCCTAAATGTGTAGATAGAATCGACCTACTGAGGTTCCTGACTCTGCTGCCTACACTGTTAATTCCAGTGCAGAAAGCCATTAGAGACTCCAGTGAAAACCTGATGCTTACTCACCCCAGAGCAGCGGTAATTAAATGGGTGTGTTTGTGTACATGTACACGCTAATCTTGAGTCTGGTAACTGATGATAACCAGGATTTTGTAATTGTTTTCTGTAAAGGAAGTCAGGTCTTGAAACCTGATTCAGTTTTCTGTTAAATAATTTTCCAGTTAGTGTACCCACTTTAAATTGTAGCAATGCCACATTAGTACTTAGTGACAGGAACTGTTCATTTGGAAAAGGGACGTGGAGGGTTATAAAGATACAATATTCACTAAAGAAGATTTATGTTATTTCCTTCTAGGGGTCTTTATTCCAGCAGACAGGTGACCGTGGAGGAAATGCATCACTTGCTTGGAAACGTGTAAAGGGATGCAAAACAAATGGTCACAGTGGAGTGGAGCAAAAGACAATCATTCTACTATCAACTGGTTGGTATCTCCCTTTCCTAGGCAGAGGGGGTGGAGGGGCTGCGTGAAAGAGAACAGAGTCTCCAAAACTATCCAAACTTAGCTCCTTGTGAACAGCTCTAGGAGAGGTTAAGCATGGTGAATAAAGTTCACTTTTTCTCCTTCCCCTCCCTCTTTAGACATAGCAAGTAAACTTCTAGGGCAGTCGATGGATGAGAGTGGACTCCCCCAACTCACGAGTTACGACTGCGAAGTAAACGCTCCCATACAGGGCAACAGAAACCTGCTACAGGGGGAAGAACTGCTCAGAGCTCTGGATCAAGTTAACTGAGCTTTCACAAAACTTGCTCCTTTTTTGGACACTGGTGAATCATCACCTAAAGCAGTCTATTTATATTTTCTATATCTGATTTTAGAAGCCTGGCTACAGTACTGCACTAATTCAGTTAGTTCAGTTTTGATCCCCTTTCTACTTATTTTGACAGTCTTTTTAATATGTTCTTTATGTAACAATAACTCAAACTCTAGTACATTTTTATAATTCTTTGGTACGTACACTTTTAAGTCCATTACATTTAAAACACACTTGCAATAGCAGCTTTGAAATATGCACCTAATTTAAAAAAAAAATATTTTTTGGCTGGGGAGTTGGTCACCAAAACCTATCATTAGTAAAATGTCAACACAGGAAAAACTGGCAATACTTCCATCCTGCTTTTCATAGGTAGTTGGAAGACTTGTGCTCTCTTACTCTTTATGTTTAAGTAAGTTTTTTATGTTAATAGTTTTTACAAGAAACAACAATGCTTTGCAGCGGTGCATTGTAGCCACAATCGCACAATATATTTTCTTAAAAAATACCAGCAGTTCCTCATGCAATATATTCTGCATTTATAAAAACTAGTTTTTAAGAAGAATCTTTTGTTTGCCTATGAAAACATGTTTAAACCTGGATTATGTCATTATTTTAGTCACGTTGTAATATAAATTGTTCTCAAATGCTGTCTTATGCTTTTGACTTCAGTGGGTGTGGTTAGTCAGAGGAAAGGCTTTATCTGGAAAGGGCTAGCAGCATTTTCTTTGGATACGTTCTCAATTTAGAGAAAAGTTTGATGTTCTTAAAGTAGTCACTTTGCCAGCTTAAAAAAATCCCTGCCTGTAGTTGTTGAAGTTAATGCTAATATTGTGTATGATCTTAAATCTAAATGTTCAGCTTACCCTGTGTGGTATAGGTGATATTTCAAGCAGATTGTAAAACATCTTGCATTGTTAGCAAACTTTTATCTAGTACATCATTGAGTTGCTCAATATTTTGATGTTTTGGTTTTTATGCACCTTGTTGCTATTAACATCCATATGTTTTCATGTAGATTTCAATAACTTGAATATATTTAGAAGCCTTTTTATTTAGAAATATATAGTTGTCACAAACATCTTATTTTCCTATATGTACTGTACAAAACCTTCATTCACTCATTCTTTTTGCTCTTTGTGGTTGGATCTAACACTAACTGTATTGTTTTCTTACATCAATAAACTATATGTGGACCAGGCCCCCTTGGGGAGTGTGTTATCTGAGAGAAATGAGATAATTTATATTTTTGTTAGTGGTTATTGTTCATCCGTGTTCCCTTTTTAACTTAGAGTTGATTGGAAACTACTGCTTCCTTATTTTGATTGTAACATCTCTGCATTAATTATTTGAACCTGTTCAGTACTGAAGTCTCCCAGACAGTGTTGTACTACCACGCGCCAAAGACGTTACACTTCTCAACCTGAAATCACAGCAGTGAGCAAACCTGGCAGCGAGGAGGCAGCATTTTTGTTTTACTTTAGAGCAGAAAGAATTCATCTTTATGAAACAGCTAAAAGGCTTGTCTCTGGAAGCTTTATCAAGGTAACACAGGAAAGCAGGAGTAGGTAAAATTCACAGGAGTGATTGATCTGACATGGATTTCTATCTCAAAACTCCATGATTAGAACATTAAGCTGGTACTTGATGAAACTTGTTCCACATTTTTGTGCTGTTGACCTAGTGACTTTCCTCATTTTGCTGTCATAAAACACAATGCTACTGGTAACCCTGTGTTGTGTAAATATGGTCAAGATATTCTGTGCATTCTCCAAACTATTTTTAAAAAACTTATCTCAATATAAGTAATCAGTTGTGGAGTGTCACAGGAGTTACTTTGGTTTTATATTGTAAACTTTTTGGTTTCACTGCACTGTTTTGAAATCAATGTCACAGTACATAAGCGTAACCTGTTCTCTAAAATTACTGTTTCACTGAAAGGAGCACTTTCCAAACTGCCACAGCTCTATGAAACTAAAAGGACACTTCAGAAAAAATGCTAAGGCACTGGCAGCAGAAGATAGTTGCACACTTGTTAAAGTTTGAGTAGAAGTTGCACAGAGAGGAGAAGGTATGTAGGGGCAGTCAGCTGCAGCTAAAGCTTCATGCAAAGAACATTTTCACTAGTGAACATTTTTAATGGTTTAAAAGCAGCAGAGCTCCTCCCTGCTGCTGTGTCTGGGCTGGCATTATTTCTGTGGCATTTCTTTCTCTGTCAGCAGTTAGCAGGTTTAAATAGTGAAGTTGGGTTAGGCCCCTGCTCTTTAGGGCATCCCACCTGATTTAGCTCTGCATGGATTGATGTGGTGCTCATGTGAGAGCCTTGCAGGCAGGTGAAAAGTGCAGCTGGGTTCTACTTTTGTACTGCCCCACCAAACTTTGAGCTGGCCTGGGCAGGGTTATCCCTTTGCACTCCCAAGAGACAGGTCAGAGGTGTTCTGCTGCTCTCTTTGCCATGTTTTGGAGGAGCCTGACCTGTTTGGATCTGTCAGGTCCTCTTCAGTGCACTAAGAGGGCAGAAAGTTTTCAGACTAAAATCTGTGTTAAAAAGAGAAGGAAAACTGAGGTGACCCATATGATTTATGGTCATGAGCCTGCTGGAGTCAGAGAATGGCTTGGGTTGGAAGGGACTTCAAAGATCATCTTGTTCCCACACCCCTGCCATGGACAGGGACCCATTCCATGAGATCAGGTTGCTCAGAGCCCCATCCATCCTGTCCTTGATCATCTCTGATATTAGTGACAGCAGCTGTGGATTTAACTGAGCCAAGTTTCATCTAAAAATATAAATTCTAACATTTTTTACTATGCATAATAACATTTACTATGCATAATAATAACATTTTGATTATTGTGATGAACTGCAAGTAGCTGTATTGGTTTACTGTAGGGGAAAAATAACCTAATAAAACCCCCCTCAAGCTTCCTAGAGGCACTGAACAAGGCACAGAAAAGGCACAGTAATTGCTCTGGCCTTGTGGCCTTTGCTAAATGGGGATACCTAGAAGTACACCTTTCAGATGCCTTTTTCTTTTTAATTTCTGTTTTACTAACTTTTCCCCCCCAGGTAAAAAAGTTATGGGGGGTAACTTTTTGGTCTCTTTAGACTCCAGGAACACACAGTCTGATTCTAGAGCTGATTTTGAATGCAAGCTTCTAGAATAAATAGATTTCTAAGTGTTTTATTAGTGGTTTTGAATACTTTCTTTGCCAATGTGCTGCCTTTTTAAAATGTTGAGGCACTAATTAGAAATTATGAGGAAATAATGAGTGTGAGGATGGTGAGACACTGGCACAGGTTTCCCAGAGCAGCTGTGGATAACCCAGCCCCGGAAATGTCCAAGGCCAGGTTGGACAGGGCTTGGAGCAACCTGGCATAGTGAAAGGTGTCCCTGCCCATGGCAGGGGGGTGGAATTAGGTGGGTTTTAAGGTCCCTTCCCACCCAAATCGTTCTGTAATTTATTCTTTGTTGTAAATAAGAAACTGTGGGTAAATACAGTATTTTCTCCTGTCTATAGAACATGCTAATTATGTGAAAATGGTAAACTGAGGAGAAAAATGAAGTTACCTTCCAGGTTTTCCTGACTACAGCAGTAGTCAAGCCAGGCCTTCTTCAGGGCACAGTACAATTACTGTTCTTACATACAGATTTTAATTGATGTTTTAATCATCAACAGTGATGACTTTTTTAAGGGGGAAAAGGAATTTTTAAACTAGTATTTATGATTACATAATTCCTTCCTTTACCTGAAAGTAGTTAAAATTAACTACAGCTGTAACTCCCCAGAAATCACTTAAATAGGCTGTGCAGGTAGCCTGGAGTCCAAAGTATCTCTTGCTAACATACCTTCCTCCCACCTAGTGAGACTGGTTTGGACTTCAGTGACCTTTGAAAACCTTTGGGTGAAATGGAAACAACTTACCTGAGAAACAAAACTTAATAGTATCTGTGTACACATATTAAACTCTCCCAAAGTAATTACTGAATTAAAGAATTGCAGATTAGGGCCCAAAAGAACCATTTACACATAACACTGATGAGGGTTTTAAGGACTTCAAAGCTTAGTTTGGATGAAATGATCAGCCCTCCTTCCAATGAAATACAACTGTTGGGTCAGATAATTCTGATGATTACAGGTTAAACTACTGCATATTTAATAGTATTGTTTCATTACTTAAAGAGCTGTTTAATTAAGCAGCTAAGCACTGGCAGCTAAAGGCAGTATCTGTTGGCAAGTGTTCTCCCCTGTTACACTGCTGAGTGAAGCTTTCCCAACAGTGCAGTGGGATCTGGGAGCATCCTGCCACTGTCAGCCGGGCTGGACAGGCCCCAGCTCAGCCATCTGTCCCCTTCCCACTGCTGCCCTGCTCCTGACCAGAGCACGCATCTCAAATGTCACTGCACTTAGGCACGTTACTCAAGCTGTAACTGTCCAGCACGAAAATAAACACCTTACAGGCCACAAGGACTTTGTAAGAAGTCCATTTTCATAGGAATTCCACACGAGTTGGGTATCCAGCTTTCATTAAAAATACCATTATGACTTAACTCCCTGAAAAGCTCCGTTCTGCAGGACTGTGATTTTTGATCCAAATTCTAGAAATGAATTGTCATTTTCCTTCTGCTTCCCTGTTTACCTTGAGCAAGTTACCAAAAAGTTAAAAGAGTTTGCTGCTGGATTTATACAGTACAGTAGATTTTGTGAATAATAGCAGTATTCTCTCATGAAGAAGTGGTATATTTTAATGGAATTCTTTTTTGGAACCAAGTACAACGTATTGCAATTGATATTTCTCTTGAAACATTTTGACGTACTTGTGACTGTATCTTTTTGATTGTGTACCAGTATAAAATCCAATAAAAGAGAGGGTTTGTTTCTAATTTGTGACGTCTGTCATCTTTGTCTGTCCATTTTCCCTGTTGTAACAGGTGGATATGACTTTAAAGTGAACTAAACCTCTGTGCAGGGTAACAATAAACTCCTTGCAGGTTTGAGACTTTACTGCCTGCTGTCAGAAACTTGGGCATCAAGCAGACATGGTCACAGTCCCCAGAAACATACATTTTATATTTAATATAAATAGATAATATTTATATATAAGCTGACTCCTATTCACATGTGGCTATCCCACCTGAGTTAAGCAGATCGCACGCGTGAACAAAAGAGGTCAAACATACAATTTAACAAGTCAGATATGGGGATGGTTTTCCTGGAGGAAGCCAAAAAGAGAGCAACAGCTGCAGAGCCAGAGGGACAGAGGACATTTATGAAGCCTCTTTGATTAATCACACCAGGAATGCCCTCAGTAACAGAACACAAACTCGTTTGAATCCACGGTTGTGTCTCCAGGTGATTTCAGTTGCTGTTGGTACACTCAAATGACTCGACAAGAACTTGTGACTCCTGCTGTCCTGTTAGATCAGTGCCACTTCCTACTGCACAGATTAAAAATCTTTTGCAATGTTTGTGCTTGTTAGGAGGTCTGAAAGCAGGAGGCGTGTGCCAGTAGAGTATGATCCCGTTACTAGCAAGAGGTTTGCACATACCAAAGGTGGAATAAGCTATTTAATAAAATATATTCACGAGTTATTTTTATGCAAATTGATTAAAACATGATTTGTTTTCATGTTTTCAACTTGAAAATGTGTTCTAATGCAATCATATAAGGTATTAAAAACAAAAGGCCTTGTTTTGTGCCATATGCACCTGGAAAACCCCAATATTTATATCAGTGCAGGAGAAATGGCTTTTAAATTGCAACTTATAAACTAGGAATTAATAGAGCAAATAGGATTTCATCCTTTTGTTTAGCAGTTGAATATGAAGAAGATACAGTAACCAGCACACTCTTCCTTACATCATCTAATTTTTTTTGTTTGAAGGCATTAATTGTACTAAAATGTAGTAATGAATAATCTGAAGGAGGACTGAAAACAAAGTTTATGAAGACGAGTAGAGTATTAATTGGTCTAAAATTGATGCTGTATTCATTTTCATTCTTTACATTGTACCCAAACTTCCTGCAAGAGAAGACTTAGGACACATTCACGTGGGCTCATCCTCACTACATCTTGCATCATGCAGCCCTATCTGCCTTAGGAAAAAAAAAATTCCATACAGTGTTCCTTGAAACATCACCTCTGAGAAATCACTCCACTCACTGCATGCTTAAAATACAAAAATCAGAAAACACACTCTGAGCTTTACAACTTCAGCATCACTCCAGAGCCAGGCTCCTCTGCTCCTATTAAATTAAGGGATGACTCCTGTAACTAAACAGGGCATGGTTTGAGCTGCATGTAATGGTGAGCTCGCTCCATGATGTGTCAGTTTTGACTTGTACTTTGAATCCTTAAATCCATTGTGGGGGGAGTACATGATATCTGTTTTCCTAACAGTGTTGTCATTCTGTTCCAAAATGAGTACAATTTGTTGAAGTCGGGGTCACGTACTGGATGAACGGGGTCACTGCCCTGCATCTCTAAACATGAATCCAAATGATAGATGAAAGTGTCTTTTCAGAAAAAGGAAAAAAAACGCAAACCAAACCCTGGCAGGTGCAGCTCTCCTACTAAACCCTGTACAGTTCATATGCAACAGCTCTGCAAATATCTCTGTTCCTACAGTCAATGACATTGGCAACCAGTGGTGCTCACAGGCAACTGCTGTTCAGCCGATGGCAAATTACCTCCTAATAAAGGCTGCTAAAGGTTGCATTCCAGCAACCTTTTGGGAAATACAGTAAACATGGAAAGATGCTTGCATGCCTGGAGCACTGTGGGAGCTCCTGACATGGTAGGAGCTGACAGCTTGATGCGCCTCGCTGTAAGGAGCGACCTTTGGATCAATTAGTTGATGTTATTGATGAACTGGAGAACATCACGGTACCACAGCCAGCAGAATCCAACACTCATTTCGTAGTGCATGATTATTTGAGAAAGCAAAATGTGAATATCTTTACCGGCTAGCTGGGAAAACTCCTGCAGATTTAAACATCCCAAAGGCATCATGCAAGGCTCCATCCCAAGCCCATCCTCCCCCTGCACGCTGTTTGTCAGCCGCTAAGGCTCCCCCTGCGCAGGGGGCACCTCGCACCTGCCGAGCCCGCATCCCGTGGGTGCGCAGGCACCCGCCCGCTCTCCTGCCCGGCTCGGGAGCGCTCCGGGCGCAGGTGCCGCTGTCCAGCCGCGCTCCCACAACCGCAGCCAAGCCCCGACCGCGGCGGCGATCACCGCGACACCGCCTTGAAACCTTAAACCCTCTGGAGACTCGCCCGAGGGGCCGCGGAGCCTCCCGTGCACCAGAACCGGCTCCCCCGGGACGCTGCCCGCCCCCGCCCCGAGCGGTGCCCGCCGCCGGTGCCGCAGGTCCGTACTCACCGCGGCGCGGGGCTCTCCGACGCCGGCGCTGGTCCCGGAGCCGCCTCGGTGGCCGCTCGCCCCTGTCTGTACGTGCGCGGGGGAGCGCGGGCAGGGCAGCCCCCTCCGCCCGCTCC